>APFE030200079.1:29681-234179 GCA_000404065.3 Pinus taeda
TTCTATGGGGCATAGTAATAACAATATGGGGATAATAGGGGCACAAAAATATTAATAAGGGATGCAACTACAATAGTAATGGGGTAATCACTATTATTATAGGGACCCAACATTTTCATTCTTGGAATACACAAGAATGTCGTCGAGGAAGACTTGCACAAATTGGTCCAAATACTTCCTGAACACACCATTCATGAGGCTCATGAATACTGCTGGTGCATTGGTTAAACCAAATGGAACAACTACGAACTCATAGTGCCCAAACCGAGTTCAAAATGTAGTTTTTGAGATGTCCTCCTCCTTAATCCTCAATTGCTGGTATCCAGATTGTAGATCCATCTTTGAGAAAACCGATCCTCCCTTCATTTGATCAAATAGGTCATCTATTCGAGGTATCGAGTACCTATTCTTTATTGTGGCTCTATTTAAGTCTCTATAATCTATGCATAACCACAAGGAACCATCCTTCTTCTTGACAAAAATCACTGGTGCACCCCAAGGTGAAATACTATGTCTGATAAATCCCAAGTCTAAGAGCTCTTTTAACTGCATCTGCAACTCACAAATTTCTAGAATTGTCGTCCTATAGGGTGTCTTAGATATTGATTCTGCATCAGGATTTAGGTTGACTGTGAAATCAATCTCCCTTACAGGAGGTAATCCAGGAAATTCCTTAGGAAAAACATCCATGAATTCTGACAAAATTGGATGTTGATCTAGGGAGGGTCCTTTCTAGTCACTTACAACCTCGGCCACATATATTTTGCAACCTTGTCGGAGACAATGTTTTACCTTCATCATGGATATGAATCATAGCAACACTCCCCTCTTGATTCCAAAAATCTCAATTGGCCTACCTTCATCATCTAAACAAATCACCTTCTTCTTGAAACAGTCTACCAAAGCTCGATGAGCTTCTAGCCAATCCATTCTAAGAATTACATCATACGTCCCCAATGTTGTGACATATGCCTTCAACTTAGTCATACACACCCTGAGGTTTACCTGACATTGGTTAACACTAGGTCCTACTGCTTGTTTTATCCCAGAAACCATCTCAACTTGTTTAAAGTCATCGTGCTCATAGGCTGCCAACCCAAATTTTTCTAATGCAACTGGTGAAATGAAACTATTTGTAGCACCAGAATCAAACAAAATTTTAACTTTTACTTTGTTTATCATACCTGAGGTTTCTACCATGGAAAACTAGTATTCAACTTGCTGGTTGTCAACTGCTACATAGATTCGATGGTGGCTACTTGCCCCCCCACCCCACTGGTTCTTTCCCTTCTCTATGATTGTTACCAGTTTGTAACTTAGGGCAGTCCCTCTGGTAATGAGGTCCTCTGCATCCCCAACAAGTGATGTGTGGTGGACCTTGAACTGAATGTTGTGGAGTTCTTTGGAAAGACTTCCTTCCCTTGGGACCCCTGTCCCCACTTGTTGCTCCTTGCATATGACTTTTATTTGTACGCACCCTTGAAGCTGCGGGTGAGGCTGCACTAGAAACCATTGAAATCCCCATTGTCGATGCTCTAGGTACAACCCTGTTTCCATATGGTGGTGGCCTCATACTTCCTCCCCTTTGGAAGGTACGAGGGGCCTTCCCCATAAACCCTCTTTGGCATGGAAAGATGGCTTTTCCTCCACCCTTTAAGTCTAAGTGTTCTTCGACATAAAGAGCCTTTTCTACAACCTCTGCAACTGAGGATGGTTTCCACATCCACACCATTGCCCTAATCTTAGGGTTCAATCCATAAATAAAACGATCCACTTGGTGCTGGTTAGTATCCATGTAGGAGACATACTTGACCAATTCCATGAATCGAATTTCATATTCTTCTACTGTACGATTTCCATGTACCAAGGCATGGAAGGCTCCGACCTGTTGTTCTTCATAATATGTTGGCAGGTACTTTTTCCAGAATCTCTCCTCAAATAATTCCCAAGTAACGGTGTCTGGAGTGAGGTGTAGTTGACGCTCCAAGTTACCCCTCCAATTCAGAGCACTATCTCTAAGTTGGAATATTGCTACTTTAGCTTTTGAATTGGAATTGTATATCCTTAGTGTGAAGCACCTTCTCATTCCTTCTAACCAGGCTTCTGCACGTTCGCCGGCACGACCTCCTGCAAACTCTGGGAGCTTAATCTTCTGGAGCTCCCTAGTAATGTCCTCGATTGGAGGTCCTCTATCAGAGTCTCTAGATCCCTTGAGATTCCCTAACCCTGATGGAGGGTGTTCCACTTCCACTTCATTTGTTTGGCACCCTTTTAAGGTCTCATTAATTGCTTCTAGGGAACGTAGGATGAGAGTCAACTCTGGTGAAGGTAATGGGTTATTTTTAGGAGGTTCTTGTGATGACTCTCCGGGACCTTGACTTCTTCGCGTCCTCACCATTTTGAATTTTTCAAAATCTGCATGATACCTAAGACTTATTAGCACAACTTAGGGCCTTCTCAATTCTTACTTGACTCACACATGTTTTGCATAATGATAGATGCAAGTTTTCCCTTTTGTTATACTTGTAAACAATTATCTCTATTATAAAGATGATAACCATGGGTTTACTAAATCCTCCCCTATTGCTATCTAAGCAAGTGCTACTATGCACTGCTAGTCACCCTCAAGTATCCTTAGATATCCCTAAACAATCATACTAAATCCATCTTATACATTTTGAGCATTCACATAATCATTAACTTACCATTTTTAATCACATTATTATAACTAGGCACCCTTTTGAAATTTCATCAACAATGTTAGATTAGTTTTCAAAGTGGATGCCTAGCTGTCTCAATCAACTCAATATTGACATTATTGTTAGATGTATACTATCTAATTGATGTATATAGAATGGCTAGTGCTACATGCTTGAAGATAATAATCAAATGAAATGTTTTAGACGATCTATATTCATGGAACCACAACATAAAATATGGGCTTGTCATTAGTGTCGATGGAACATTGAAGGCATATACAAAGAAAACCGCAAACCTAGATGTTGTTTAGATAAAATTTACAGTTCTAAGCATTGGGCAATTGTTAAAGAACAAATATCATGACTTATGTGACAAATATACACCACCAACTTGGACACCATTCTTGTGCATTGTAGAAACATTTCTATGTACCTAGGTACAATCTTAATTCATGGTATGGAAACAATTTCCAATTTAGTTAGCATGTGTTCGAATGATATATAGAACTCAAGGATTTAATTTAGATAGATATGCATTTGATCCAACTAGGATATCGACACATGGATTGGTATACACAATATTATCATCAGCCAAAACCATGGATTTATTGTATCTTCTCAAGGAACTAACACAAGGAAACTTTCATGTGAATGAGAAGTAACCAAAGAAGTAAGATTCTTAGCAATGGATGCAACATGGAAAATAGAACACTTACTAGGCTAGTAAAAAGTTATATATATATATAATATATATTATATATATATATTATAATTATATATTATATATTATTTATAATAACAATTTTGAACACATGTAAACTACTATCACATAGTGACATCCTACAAGATGAATATTTAATGAGCAAGTTGATCACACGTCAAAAAATTCATTCAAACTACCCTCTAAGAAATAGTGGATATGCAAATTTCAATTTCAACCTCGCATACTTGATTCATAGTTTTCTCTCTTACATACAAAAGAAAAATGCCTAGACATTGCTACAACACAAGGCTTTTGTGATAATAAAATTGAGTTTTGTGATGGATCAAGGAATCATAAAATAGGGCATGTAGAGAAAATTCCATTCGAGTTTACTCATGCACCCTGTGTTGCGGTCATCCTTGAACTGAAGAGAAGAATGGGAAACATGATTGAGAAGGAAGCCTCGAATGCCATGGCTGCATTTGCTTCTGTCATAGAAAAGGTGGGATATTTTGAAACATTTTTAGAAGTACGCAAGATGGAAGACAGGACTTCAACAAAGTGCAAGGGTTGCACTTGGGGATTTCAAAATATCTGTGGAGAAGGCTTCAGCACAGATTACTTTTCTAATGGTATCCTTGTTTGCTATAGGGCATGCGTTATTTCCGACAGCTCTGTGTATTATCAAAAGTTCCCCTTTGGAGAATTATCTTGATAAGGAAGATGCATCTGCTAAGATGCCCCTGACTGTTAGAGAACAAGAGGAACATTGATTATCATATTTCTCAGACTGGTCATCCTCTGTTACATCACATTTAGATCATAATGCTTGGCATTTCGTTGAAGCTGATGTACCTTCTGTCATAGGAGCTGCAGTGAAAAGGCATTTCGCTAAAGATGATGTACCTTATGTCATAGGAGCTGCAGTGAAAAGGAGTGTGGATAAGATAACTGCACCACTTGATGCAAAAAATTCTCAACCTAATGGTGATTAGGAACTGGTCATGGAAAAGCCACTGGACAAACTAGAAATTGCTTTAGAAAAAGTAGCTAACCTAGAGTTGCAGTTGGCAAGCCTAAAGGAGAATCTCAAATTATGTGAGAAATATAGAAAAGATGCAGAAGAAAAGCTAGCTGAGGCTGTCAAGCAGAGTATCGAGAATAAGTTGAATTTTGCAGAAAACGAAGAGGAAATTGCAAGGTTTCGATTGGCTTTTGGTAAGAGAGCAGCCGGAATGCCCTTTGAAGAAGGGAGAATGTAAGCAGAAAGATGCTATCATTAAGGGGACAAAATTGTCAAACAGTGTTGCAACATCGATGTGCAACAAGAGATGTTTAGGCGACTTGGTTGGTTTGGTGGACGAAGTGTGTTGGTTGTGCTATTGCTTAGTGTGCTATGACTGTAAATCGACATTATGTGTCTTGCCATAAGGCTACGTGTGCAGGGGTGACATTTTGTATACAACAAGGAATGGACCTACTGCCATGGATGCAATGGAAGGATTTATGCAAATATTTGTAGACCAAAATGCTTTCTTGGAGTACTTTAAAAATGGCTTCCTAAAATAGAGATATGGGTCTCCGCGATGAGAACTCTTCCACTTGCAAATTAGGAAATGCATGGAGCAATTGAGGCATATCATGCTAGATTGAAACTCAAACTATTGAATGAATCAAATGTTGTTGCGTTTTAGTGAGTGGATTGGTCAACACATAGTGAACTAGATATCTTTTACGTATATATGTATATACTTGTCATTTTGTAGCTTTATTTTCCAGCATTCCGTGATACATATGGATATAAAAATAGACAACATTGGGGGCTGGGTTTTGTTTAATGCTCCAAATATTTGCGCATGGAAAATTGGTTGATAGACTTGATAGATTTGGATCCATGTACCATGACTGTTTCTAATGTCTTCAATTGTAACGATGACTGTTGCTGACATTTTCGATTGTGCCTGTTCAACTAAATCAGGTTGTGGGACTACCGAAGGGTTTTTTACCATTGGGGCTAATAAAGAGAATTAGGAATAAATTATCTAACAAAGATGCGGAGATTGCAATTACCAGTAGATTCAACAACAGAATTGACAGAATTGCAGAGGGATGAGGAAAAGATTTAGGAACCAAGTTACTATTTAAAAGATCTACGAAAAGATTTAGGAACCGGAACCAAGTTGTTGCTGTTTAAAAGATCTGGATTGGTTGGTTCACACACTATCTATTGAGTTGCATTCTTACTATTGGTTTGATCAATATTCCGAAGAAAGTGACTCATTCAAAAATGTAAGAGATGAGCTTATAGTTATCAGTTCATGGCAAAAGGCACTGCATCTTCCAGCTATTGGAAGCGTGGGTTGGTAGAACATTGATGCTTAAAAACTCATGGGTGGAATGTTAGAAAATAAATTACATACTAATGGGTATATAAGCCATTTGTTGAAGATGGTGCCTAAAACTGAGGCCCAAAATTTATGGTGCATTCTTTTATTTCTGACCATATTCAATCTTGGTGAGAGCACGTGTGTTGTTGTTCTATTATGATGATTATGACAAGTCAAGTAGATAGGTGGAGTATGAATCACCTTCTAATACATAGGGGAAGCAGAGTCGAGAGTAAGGTGGAGAAATCAGTTTCACATTTTTTTTTTAATTTAGCAGAGATTTGTGTCTAGTGGTTCTTGGGTCCAAATTTTGAACCCGCTCTGATACCACGTGTAAGATCCCATCCTAGGGTCTTCTACCAGATCTATATTCTCTAAAATTAAATTCAATAAAAGGAAATAAATTATTTTCTTACAAGACATTTAAACGATGATAATTTACCATTTAGAATCTAATTCCTACAATTTAATTAATGAACATTTCATTTCAATCACTTACATGAGTAATCTAAGCATAGAGGAATACCTGTACCGATGGCCTGGTGGAGATTCCCTTGAGCTGCTGCTCCTGCTGGAATGCTCCTCTTGACTACTGACTGGATTTACCTCCCAGCCAACTAGGAAGTAATTCCTAGCCCAGGAAACCTCCACAAGTTCCCTAGCCCTCCGAGCCCAAGTCCAACCAGATGTAGTGTGTGTGTCCAAGACCAAGATAAACAATACTCCTTTCCTCTCTCTCAACAATTCCTCCAAAATCACAGCCAACCAAAACCAAAAGCAAGACCCAACATCCCCCCTCCTCTCTTCCTCATTCCCCTTTTATGCCCCCTCCCCCCTTCTCCACCTCAAACACCTCTCATTAATGTCATAACTTCTCCCTCATCCTTACAGTTGACTTCTCTTCTCCCAAGTAAACATGAGAGGACATTTGGCAATGTGATAAGAATAGAGTACATTTTGGGGATGAGAGATGAATATATAAATTGTTAATTAGTTGGAGAGGACCATGTCTTCTCCCAAGTAAATGTGAGAGTACATTTTGGGGATGAGAGATGAAGATATAAATTGGTAATTAGTTGGAGAGGACCATGTCTTCTCCCAAGTAAATGTGAGGGTACATTTTGGGAATGTGATAAGAATATTTAAATTGGAATAATGGAAGGAGACCATATCCTATCCAAGATTAAATTTGAGAATACAAGTTGGGAATTGAATAATAACTATAATAAATTTTATATCAGTAAATAAAATTTACAGTTTCCTAAATGAAGGTATTCACCAACATTTCTTGATAATTATAAGTCAATATTTTCAGGTAATGTAAACATTAATAAAATTTGCATGATAAGATTAAGTGGGGCATTACAATCAATGTGCAAGCCCTGGGTCACCTGCCAAGTGTATGGTGCAACTGTGGGGCTAGCTGGGCATGGTGTACCAGGTGCATCTTCCTCGTCCAATAGGTGAATCTTGAGTAATCTTAGAACATCCTCGGGGATCCATGGAGTGTTGTCTACTGTTGTGGGGGCCTATCGCTCTCAAAGTAAACCGTACATGTGCCAATGAAGTCCTCTGGAGGGTTAGGACCCCGTGTAGGGAGACCAAACCCAAGATGGAGAGAATCTGCAATCCTACATAAGATCCAATGTGTCCTCTAGCCTTCCAATACAAAAATTCATTAGAGAAATTGAGTAAAAGAGCTTACCAACCATGGACCATAGGTGGTGACTTCATAATGGCCTACCCTTCCATAATGGACTTTTGGCATGTGTTAATGTATCCAAACTCCAAATGGGCTTAACCAAGTATCCTATTAAGTGGTTTCTACTTCTAAAGGGGATAATATGTTCAAGGTGCGTCCTTTAAAAAGTGGTGGTATGTGATAGAGAGGTGGATGAAGTAGGGGATGAGAAGGGGTGGCCCTGGGCCACATGTTAGGGTATAAGGGTAGCTAATAAAAGGGAATCTCACACTTGGGTCTATAATGTAGAGGAGGGAGAAATCATGGTACATGAGGTGCCCCAACCTTGATTTTTGCACCCTTCTTTATATGCCTTTTGCCTTTTTATGATTTTTCTTTGATTAACTACTCAAGGCTCAAGGGGTAAGAGCATGATGTGTGAGATATAGTCGTGAATACCCCCTTTTAAGGTAGGTAAGTTCATTTCATACCAGGGGTTGGGAAAACCATGGGTTCTTATATGATGAAGGAGGCTCATAGAACTTGTAGGAACTAGGGTGACGGCTATGATGATGGGGTAGAGCTCATGTATTGGATTTTTCCCACGTGCTAAATGTGTTTGTCCCGACCATCTTTTGGACTTTGTGGTACATTTTCCTATTGAATGTGGCCAATTATGCTTTTATCTTTCTTTGTAGCTGCATCGACCTTTGGGGCATCATTCCAGGCCTAACCCAAGGTGTGGGAAAGGGGAAGGGGAAAGCTAAACCTATGTAGACCTAGTGGAGGAAGGTGGACCCACGTGGGAGAAACGATGAATGGGGTAATAATGAGTGGAAATGGGGTAATATATACAGATAAGGGAGCGGGACCACGCAACCAAAATCAGTGTTTACCATGAAATACCATCCCTAAATCCAAATGGTCAGTAAAAGAAATCCCACTGGACTAGAATACAAAGGTTAATATCCAAAAAGGGCCTATGGGACAAGAGCACTGACCTAGCCCATTCTTTTTGGTGAATACCCCCATTAATCCATGCCCATAAGTGTTCATGATAAGAAAACTACAATACTAAATTACCAAATGACAAGGCATACCTTTAGGCTCGGGAGGCCCACCTTCAAACATATGATCATGGTAGATGGGTGAGGGACCACATGGTTGGCTCAAGGGGCAAAGAAATGGCACAACGAGCTAGTTGGTGGCTGAAAGGGGCTGTTAGCTACTAGTTGAGGACCATCTTGGAGAAAAAAAATCTCCTAGGGATATCACCCACAAAATGGTGGGTAACAAGACCCACACACATCAGAATGAATGAGGTCTAATATTTCTTTAGACCTTGTTTCACTATCTGTAAATGGTTTTCTTGTATGTTGATGCAAAGAACATCCCTTGCAAAATCCTTCATGATCTTCTTTGATATTGGGGATGCCATGAACCTTTTGACTTAAAGTGGGAATGACCTTGTAGTGCAGATTCCCATATCTTCTATGCCATAGCTCAATGGGATTGATTGCCATATGAACTAGAACTTGAGGACATGGTGATATGACTCTATATAAGCTTCCTTCACGAACTCCAATAACCCTAGCTTTATCAATACTTGAATCTTTTCCCCAAACCAAAACCTTTCCATCAATAAAAGCAACTCTATCCCCTTTATCTTCTACGCAATAAAGTGAAAAAATTATTTTTCAAATTGTTGAGATGTAGCTTAGCTCCATTCTCCAGCTTCAAATATGTTGATCCCAAGCCTCTAACAACATATCTTTTTTTGTCTCCCATTTCCACTACATGATAAGATGGTTCCTTTGATAGAGTGTGAAGTTGTTTACTCTCCCTTGTCATATGCCTTGATACTCCATTGCCAATAATCTATGCATTATCATCATTAAGTGAACTTGTAAGTGCGGCCAAGAACCCTTGACTTTTGACCTTGTTGAATAAGTAGTAGAAGAACTTCTTGATTTAGCTTCCCACAATATTGAATTCCATTCTCATATAACTTATCATAGAGGGAGTAACCATTTTCTTCAAGCCAATATAGTGATCTTCAATCTTCCTTGACCTTAGCTATGATACCATGTTGAGAAACCAATGCTAGTAGAGTTAGGGTTAGATTTCTCTTTCTTGATAATTACTTGTGAATCATGTTTGCTTCTTTTACTTCTTTGTTATATTATCTTTCATCAAGCAATTACCAAATTATGTGTATGAATATCACAAAAACACAAGACACAAGATGTGGGCACTCTTCCAGGGAAAAACCCCTATCTATGGGAAAACCAAATCAAAATATCTTCCTTCAATAGTTTTCTTAAGATAACCAAGACTCTCCAACCTAGACACAGACCTCCTCCAACCACCAAGTCAACCTCTCATTCTGACAAATTTGGCCTAGATCTTCGACCTTGCAGTAGCAGCACTTCGACCCAACAAATCTAGAATTCCGACCTTCCGACAGCAGAATCTTCAACCCAACACTTTCAAAATTTTGACCCTTCTAGATGTAAGACTTTGATCCAACAACTAGCCCAATAAATTCGCATAAGAGAGAAAGAGATAGCCCAAAACCTTTGACCTTGATCCTTCCAACACTTCTTCTTCTTCTCTTCTTGGGATTTCGCACTTTTTCTGCCTCCTTCGCTTAGATATCGAACTTGTGAGAGAGGTGCTCCAAATAAATTCGAAATGCTTGTATATATACACTTTAGGTGAGGTTGAATTGACCAGTTTGAGGCCGACTTGGTGTGGAGGTGTCAAATACCTAATTTGACTCAATAATAATCCTTTTTATTTGATTCAAAAGCCCAAGAAGGGTCTCATAAAATGTACAATGACTCTAATGACTCACTATAAATCCTAGGATTCCATAATGGGGACTTTGACTAATAAAATATGACCCAAGCATGAAACCCATGCATTAATACGTCATTGTAATAATAATAAGAATAAAATATTTTTCATTCTTTTGACAAGTACATTACATAATGTCTCAAATACATTTATGAGGACTGAACCTAGTTACATTCTTCAACACGTTCTTGTAAAGTTTATTTTGGTTGTACATTTTTATTTTGAGGCCCATTTTTTACCTCAAAATTTCTCTAATCATGAATTTGGAGTTTTTATTTTCCTTGAGGGTTTCTCTATTTAAAAATAAAAATATTATGTCTATATAAGAAATATTAATATGCCCACCATGGGTATACCAAGTGGTCTAAGTGGAGTTTGGTCAATATTAGATCATAGGGTCAATTCCCATGGGACCTTATAACTTTCCTCACCGCTAGGATGTTGGTTTCCTAGAGTATCTTTACTCCCATCTACATGTAAATACAAAATCACACTACATGAGAATTTCTCAATTATTTTTAGGTATGTCAAAAGGGATTGACCATTATTCAAGTGTGGAAGAAGCATGTCATCAATGGAATTCACACATAGACACAGTGATCATGTTTATGAGTTTATAAGAAGATAATAAATCCATTTGTGAGTGCTATCGTGAGATCATTTTTATATAATATTTTGGAGTAATGGATCAAATTAATGTTAGATCATAAATATTTTAAGTAACCTAACTTCAACACTTACCTTGTGAAAAATTTGTATGACCTCGACCCTTTGATAGTTTATAGTGGGTGAAGAACCATTGCAAGGGCCTTTGGAGATTTGTGGGAACCAATTGGTCTAAGTGGACAAAATATTTATAAATAACATAGAAATATGAATTCCAAGCCTACTTCCCTTAATAGAATAGAACATAGAGAACATGCAAAACTTGGTAAATCAATAGCTAATCATCATATTGAAGTAAAAAATAAATAAAGAATCTAATAAATTAGAAATGTTCGAAAACTAAAAAAAAAATCTTTCATATTTAGGTTTTTCTTGGCTTCCATGATTTAAATGATGAGAAAAGGGTATACTCTGGTTGACTCAAGATGACAAGAGAGCCTTTACTTTGATGGAAAGCTTACTACAAGAGACTAGAAAGGGAATATAATAATTAGTTACAAGTTGTGAATGATTAGTGATTATTGAAGAAGTAGTTGTATCCTTTATATACAAGTGAAGACAACAAATTCAATGGTACTATGTATGAAAAAGGCAAGGAAAAAATGTGTAAGATATAATTTTATTTTTTGACCATTTTCCATTCAAATGAGAATTATAGAATACATATCAATTTTTAGTGAAGTACATTAGAGGATTGTAGTATTAATTGGAAAGTAATTAACAACATTTGAAGTGCACTCTGTCAATAATGTCAATACAAAGGTTCTATATATTGAATTACATGCGAAGATAAAATTGATGAACAATGGGATTTCATGATAAAGATAAATAAGAAAATCCCAAAGAAATGACTTATAAGAAGAGAGGAATTAAGAAACATATATACAAATTTCAACAAAATGAAGGTAACTTCACAATACCAAAGAGGGGTGAGCATTTCTAAAACAATGGGAATACAAACTTGATGACAAGGGATGCTCAAGAGGGAGAGGTTGTAATGATAAAAATTGAAGAACTTGTAGAGTCTAGTTCAATGATATCCCATGTCACCCAAAAGTCAGTGGGTGGGACACCAAATAATGAGGAGATGGAGGTTGGAAGAGAGAATCTCTTCCACATTAGAGTACAAATATTAAACAACTTGGTTAACATTTTATCTAATATTGGTAGTCAACTTGGTAATAAGCTTGGTGTTGAAGAAATTTCAACATCCAAAGCCTTATCATTTTTGGTGGTTGTGTAAGGATGTTGAAATGTAGGTCACTAAGAAGTGCAAGTGAGTTTTTTGTATATGAATGGTATGTAGAAGAATTCAAGTTCCACGGTGTACCTATAGATGTTTGTGACATTGTCTTTATGAATCCTTATTTGTGGAAAAAATATGTGGTCTTCTTGAGAAGAGGAATACAAATTTGAATGGATAAGGATAAGATCCCTTTGATATCAACTAGTTTGTGTTGATATTCATGAAGGGAAAATTCAACAATTGAAAAGCACAATTTTTTTACGACAATGATTTATTGAAGAAAAGAAGAAAAATGACAATGTGTTAACGTCGGCTCAAGAAGTATTCTTGAAGTTGATGGGGATACCTCATAAGAGACCAGTTGAACATAAGATTTAGTTTCTTCCAACATCAAAATTCCCAAACTTGGTTTTATATAGAACTTCCTTATCAAAGAGTGTCAAGTGAAGAAATAAAGAGGTAAATTTAGGAGTTGCTAGATTTAGGAGCAATTAAGTCTAATGTGTCACATTGTTCTAGGTTTTAAAAGGATGGATTATGGAGGGTGTGTGTCAATTTATATGTGATTAATAAGATCCATGTGGTGAACAAATACCCACTTCCAAGAAACAACATATTATTGGATAAACCATAAAGGGTCATGTATTTTACAAAAGAAGATATTAAGCCTAGTTATCAATAGTAATTCAAGAAGATATTAAGCCATGGAAGACTATATTTCAATCCAAGCAACATATATTTTAACCAATAGTAATTCCATATGGTAGTGAAATACCTTGACCTCTTTTATGCTATTAATGAATGAGGTCCTTAAGTGATTCATTGATTGTTTTATGATTGTCTACTTAGACAACACCCTAGCCTTCAGTTAGGCTTAGGATGAACACCTTAAAAAAATGGAGCAAGTGTTAGAGATTGTAAGAAAGAACCACATCCAATTGAACATGAAGAAGTGTGAATTTCACTGACATGGATTACTACATTTAGGCTTTGTATTTTAAGGAAATGAGTGGAGAAATAAACCAACCAAAAAATCATGAATTTTCCAAGATGGAGTAGCTTGACAAAAGTGAACTTTTTGTGGGGAGTTTATCAATATATCATAAAACTAATTGAACACTTCTAATATATTCTAACACATTTAAATTCCTTAACCATGGGAGGATTAAATTTCTAATGAATGGAGGCACAAGAGATCTCATTCAATACATTGAAGCAAAATATTTTCTCAAGACCTATGATAAATATAGCCGACATGAACAAAGAATTTGAGGTTGTAGTACATGAATATGTTTATGAATTTGTAGTAGTTTTAATGCAACAATGCAAGAACATTGCATACTTATTTATTATGTTTTTAGAGTAGTCACTACATTGTTAGACTTATTGCAAGGACTTGTATGTTTTACATCATGAAGTTTAGCATTGGAAACACCAACTCTTGGTAATAAGATTGTCATGCATATTATTACATGTCATTTTGTCACACTAAGGAAAAATACCCTAAAAGCATATATCTCGCTATCTGACAAACCTATCTCAACAATCCTCTAAAAATATGGAGCAAAACCCATTTTTATAAGTACAGGAATATTGGATTACATTGCTTTATAACCCTAAATTCAAGCAGTGTCACAATTTTCCTTGAGACAAACTGCACAATCGTAGGTTTAGTGATTGTCACCTGCATGGGGTGTCGCACTATTCTCCACTAAAAAGTTTGACAACCTTTCTAACTAGTTGGAAGTAAAAGTAAATTCTAGAACTCTTGTTGAGGAGTCTTCTCCTCAACCACCTAAACTAGAGCTCCTACCTATTTGGACCTCATCCTAGGATTCATGGAACTAATCCCACCTATCATGGAACCTACTCTTCCTTATGTGGATCTCATCCCATAAGATATGGATCTCCAACCTTCCTCTTCTGTCCTATAAATATAGTGCTACTCAATGGAGAATGGGTTGAATTTTTCAACACTTAACTCATGACCTTGTGCTGCCCATTTGGAGATTGAGATTGAAGGCTTGTTGTGTAAAGGAGGATTGGAGATTGTTGAGTGGAGACCCCAAGATCAAGGCACATGGTTGTAAATCTCCTACTCTTTTTCATTAATAAAAATAATTATTTCTTCCCATATGCATATGTTTTAATGTTTATTGTAAGGCTCCTTGATCTGTTACATGGTTTATAATTGAATCTTTGATATACATTATGCTTTGATCTCTTGTTTGGTTTAGTCTTTGTAGGTTTTCTCTTAGAGAATCAAGGGGAAAAGGTTGAAAGCTACAAAGGATGGAAAAAAGGGTCATGAGCATTTCATAAAAAGGTATGAGCTTTGCATCCTCTTCATATATGTGATTCAACTACAAATTAGGGAATTTTTTCATTTATTTGTTTGATTGTTACTAGGCTTGCTTTCCAAGCCTAGGAGATATGTAATGTTAGCAAAATGATATTTGTCTAGATAAAAATTTGGTGACTCCACTGGAGATTTATTAACTTCTTCAGTGGCTTCCTTTTCCTACTGTGGCCTTCCAGTATATTTAGGGTTTTGTGCTGATTCTTAAAGTCTAGTTTTTGAGACCTTCGAAGTAGTTTTTTTGTTGTTGCATATATGTGTGTTACACTTTTCCTTCAGTGGAAAAGCGACTTGCGCAGTTTACCTTTTGTTGTAGCGGATACAACCACCCTCCAAAATTTTTCCTTAGCTTCGTTTTGGATCCTCCCTACCAACCATCCTAGCAGCATGTCTTGCACTGTCAAGTACATAAGCTTCATTGGTTTTTCAACAACTTGTCAGCCTGTGCATGATAGTTTGCTTCACTCCCCTCGCATACTACTACTCTGGGCTTGGGCCAATTGTTGGTTGAGCAACTCGCTTAGAAAATTGCCCAATTTTGGAGGGGAACCAACCTCCCCTCCAGAAATTGCGCAAATTTGACTGGTAGCCTATTGGGCTTAGAAATTGCGCAATCTAGACCAGCAGTGCAGCTCAGCCTAGAAATTGTGCAATTATGGGCAGCAGTCAGTTTCTCATCCCAGAAATTTTGCAATTCCTCCAGACAGCCAACCTAACTTCCTCACAAAAATTGCACAAAAATCCCTCTCAGTCAAGTAGGCTGTTGCATGTGCCTTCAGGTTGACCGGTTCCACCCCAGACCCAGAAAAATTGACTTGAATGCACTCTCTGCTTTTTCACGAAAAAAAAAAAAAAAAAAAAAAAAAAAAAAAAAAAAAAAAAAAAAAAAAAAAAAAAAAAAAAAAAAAAAAAAAAAAAAAACTTTCCTCCAAGTGTCGCTTTTTCCTAGATTTGTGGTTTGCACGTCATGAGCCTCAAACTTATGTATTTAATGCTTCAGAGCTCATTCTCCACATTGATCTTGGAGCTCTGACATCCCACAACACATCTAGGAGTCTTTGGCAGATCTAGCTCAGCTATTTCCAAGTAAGTCCGCTTTACTTGTCTTTTGCAGCATTTCTGCTGCTTTTTGTGTTTTGGCTTATGTGAGTGTTGTCTACTTGATTTCTGTGAACGCTTGCTATCATTTGCATGCATGTTAGCTTGTACAAGAACCGTTTCAGTTTTCGTTTGCATCTCACTGTTGTCGCATGCATGACACTATTTTTCATGAAGGGTCGCCGATTTGGTGACTTGTTTCACACACATGCATGTTGTTCCATTTTCTGAATCTTGCATTGATTGTTTGCATGCATGATCATTCACTCCTGCTTATGCTCAGTATCACCATGCATTCACATCTTCATTTTCTTTCAGTTTCCCATCGGCGGGTCTAGGCAACCTTGGCTCGGACTTTGCCTTGCCCAGACAACATTGCACAATTCTAAGAGGGAAGGCTTTGCCTTCCTCCTAGAAAATGAAAAAATATGTCCAGACAGTGTCCTCCAATATTTCCTTGTGTAATTCTGAGAGGTAGTGTCTGTTGGCCTAAAAAATTACGCAATGTGGTCCCTCGGCCTACATCACTTGCTAACGGAAATTGTACATTGCGCAATATCAGCACCAAACAAGGCAGTCTGGATTGTGCATTGTGAAATTCCAGTAGTCAACCAACTTACTCACAGTTCGGATTGCCTTCTGCGTAGTTCCGGTAGTCAGTATCGCGGCCTCCCAGTTAAAATTGCACAATCCTTGCCATCAGTTCCCCGGGTATGTTGCATGTCATCCCTCAAGTTTGCTTTGGTTTTAACTGATAGATTTCTTGCCATGCATGTCGCCATGTCTCCAGATATAGCAGGTGTTTTTCCATCTCTCAACATTTCAGGATCAATGGTCTCCAAGAGAGCAGGGCCAAAGGACACCGACGGAAGCACAATAGGAGCAGCAGTTGAGCATGTGTCTATGATTTTTCTGATGTAAGAAGACACCAAGATGATCGTAGACAAAGACATCAAGCTGAAATGGAAAGAGGTCAATGATGCATTCTCAGGCACATTTGGGGAATATCTTGAAGACCTCCAAGTCTATGTGAACATTCACAAGTCCAACTTGTACCAGATTGCATGCAGGTATCCCATGTTCCCATGTGCGGACATGATACATTGGATCATCTCGCACACTAACCCCAAGATGATGACATTGAGTGGTGTCAGCGGGACAAAGATTGCTACCTTCAGGGCATAGGATTATCAATAGATGTGCCACTTGCTGAAGCTAGTGATCACCATGGAGACACCCTTCAGCATACCTAGTAGCAATGCCAACTCCAAGGATATCTTGAAGAACTAGGTGAAGGAGCCAACCAAATTCAGGATGACACCCAACCAAATTTACAATCGGAAGATACTGTGGAATGTGTATCAGTACTTCGTCATCTTTGCGTACGCTTATAAGGCCAAGAGAACACAGAGACCTTCCTGCAAAGTTGGGTGATTGTGTTGGACCAACTAGCCAGTGAAGGAAAAGCATGCCATTGGTCCGACATGTTGGCTCACAGGCTGAAGGAATGGGTAATAGGAGCCTGGCATCTGCCCAAAGGTACATGTCCTCTTACATCTTGGATGCAATCTGTGCCCATCAGGGGTTCCCGGGCTTGAAGTGGGCATGGACACCAGCAAAAACCTTTGTCAATACTTATTGTAAACTATTTTCCGAACGCATCTTTCGAGGAGTCATCACACAACTGTTAGATCATTTTGTCACCCCGATGTATAAGATGATATTTGAGCAGGATCCAGCTTGCATGTCGAAGGTAGCAATGGAGGCACTGATCAACATAGCAGATTGGTATGCCTCACCTCTTGGCACCTTCATACAGATGTACATCGCAGAGAAGCCTCCGCATGTTTTGCCAAAGTTTTCCATGAACAAGCTCGTCATGCAAGAAGTATCGTACCACATCTCAGCAGGACTGTCAGCTAGGCTGCACCAGAAGAAGAAGGCACCTTGGCCCACTCTTCTATTGTGGATCGGGTTGTACGAGATATGGAATATCAAGCACATATATGTCGAAACAGAAAAGTTCAATAAATATCCTTTCGGAACCAGAAGCTTTAATCCGTATGAACCACATTATTTTGTGAGGGATCACTACGTGAGAGTACAGTTTCCATGGATCTACAGGGCATGTCATTGGGCTGAGGAAGACCCATGGAGATACTGTCATAGCTTCTCCAGTCCTAATATACCAATCGGCATTGTTGTGGAATGGTTAGCGAAGCAGCATCCAGGCGAGCAGCAGCAGTAGCAGTAGCAGAGGTAAACATATCAGTGCGCGAAAAAGGAAAGAGAAATATTATCGACAATGTAGAGGTAAAAAAAAGCTGCAAGTTCAGAGCAGACCCACTTGTGTAGAAAGCATCTTGAGAAATAGAGGCGAAGAGGCAACGACGCGATAGGAGGACCACGCAAAGGCAGAGAGAAAAACAGAGGATGGAAGAAATAGTGAAGGAGTTGAATGAGTTGAATGAGAAACTCTGGAAGGAACAAGAGCTACGCAGACAAGAGAAGGAAGCACAGCAAGGACAAATACAACAAGTGGCATAACATGTACAGACAAATGAAATTGTGCCCGCATAGGTAGCAAACTCATTCAATCAGCTGGAACAATGCAAACAGGGTGAGCAGTTGTAGGAGCAAGACTTTGCTCAAGAGATTGAAAGAGCACTTGAGTAGATGGATACGGAGATGGAGGAGACAGAGTTAGAGCAAGACATTGACCTCATGCCTTATCACTAAGAGGTCAATCCACCAATTTCACTGGATTTGGAAGCAGAGCAAGTCCCAAGCGACCAAGGAGACACTGAGATCCTTGGAGACAATCCAGAAGAAGAGATGCACAACATATCATTCGACGAGTCACAGCATAGAGTTGTACAATCGCACAGAGTGTCAAATTTGGATGACAACACATCTCCTGTGCAGTTTGAGGAACGAGTGATTGTATCTGACGTGCACAAGCATCCAACAGCATTGGCCGATGCTACTAGAGCATATTCCAAAGCCACTAGCTTGAGTGTTCGCTTCTTGATAGCAGAGAACGAGCGAATGGTTAAGGAGTTACAGATGACCAAGCAGGGAGGAGAACTGGTTATAGCATCCGCCCAAGCAGAGTTGAAGAAGGTGATACTAGATGAAGTATCATCCCTTGAGATGGTCATGCGGGACTTGTATTCCAGATTTTATACCATGCATAAGGCAGTTGTCCATCTCAACAGTTGGTAACAGCGATGTGCTGGGATAGCATGTATGTTGTCGAACTTGCATACTATTGTTTACCACATGAAAACATGGATAATGAGATACAAGGGAGCCTTGTTACAATTGCCCAAGATGATGAAGCCCAAAGTAGTCGAGCTAAAGGCACGCATCCAGAGTCAGATCCGAAACTATGAAGAACTCTCACAACTCATCACTAGTTTGCAGGCTTCCCATGCACGGGTATTCAGAAACATGGATGTTGTTGTGTGTGCACATGTGATACCATCTATTCAGACACTCATTGAGGCAAAGACAAAGGCACAAGGCTGACTAGATCTAGACTCGTACTTTGACGAGTTGATGCGCATAGCCACCAGCGCAGAATTGTCAATCAGTGTAGACACTATGCATCAATATGTCGTTGGTCCAGCCGCACTCAATATAATGATGTGCATGCTATCAAATGAGTTGGAAAAAGGAGCTAAAGTAGTGTATTTAGATGTAACAGAGGCAAGATTTCGTTTCTAGAAAGATTTCACCACAAAGTACATGGACACCATCATGGACTACCGAGCTTGGCATCAGTTCATCATCATTGACCATCATGAGGATGTCGAAGAGTTGGTCTTCGCACAATTGTCTAATTCATAGTGATTTGTTGCATGGCTTGCTCAAGCCTATTTTGTCTCACATGGGTACATGTGCAAATTGTATGTAATGTCTTGTCAAGTGGAATCTCAAGTGTCGATAGCTGAATGTAACAATCATAGAGTAGTTGAAGAGTCATGAGGGTAGATTACCATTCACAAAGGGGATTGTCAAGGATCACCCCACCCTTTTCTATATATAGTTCCTCATAACTCATTGTATGGGCTTTTGGTCAGCCAAGCTTTCGATAGGAGTATCTTAGAGAAAGCTTGGAGGGTATTGTAACGAGCCTTGGCTTCTCCATAGTGCAGAGCTATTACATCTCTTTGGAGGAGCAGGCGGTAGTGACTATAATGTTCCGCTACCAAGACTAGTGGTTGGTCATGGTTGTACTGTATGATTGGAACTTTCACTTCTTGATATAACAAAGCCAACATGTTTCATGCATATGTTGTTATTGTATTTCAGCTATCCTGGTTACTCTAATGATATATGTATATGTTTGCTTACGCATGCATGTATGGACTCTTTCTATATAAGTATATATGAATCTTATTAAGATGTGTTGTTGGTTTAACCATCACTTTGGATTGTTAGCTTACTTGCTTTCCATTTTGTGATGCACCTTTGCTCATGTGTTCCCTTCTTATCTATGTGCTTTAAAAAGTTTCCAAGCGGTGCACTCATCCCACTTTCCATGTGTTAGAACCATTCATGCACCTTCCTTGGCTTTCTGCACATGTCACACCCTTGCTACCAACAGGGACATCTTACTTGCCTCTGTGCACAACCGCAGTCAAGGCAATACCGTACAACCCACTGCTGGGACTCCTACACCAAACGGTCTGAGGTCTAGTTGGGACTTCTTACCAAGGAGATCCCTTGACATGTTGGCGGGTCCAGCACCGTCAACACCTTTATAGAAAGAGCGACACCATATTTGTGTCAAATGTATAATTGCAACAACCTTAGAAAGATTCAAATAATTAGCGTGTTATCCTTTAGGTCTGAAATTTTTTGCTTGTTGTGGCTTTTTTAGTTTGTGCTCATCAAATAAAAGACAAAATTGGATATAAATCAATGTGTTTGATTTTATTTTTTAGAAAAAAACTTATATTTACATATTAGGGTTTTCATGTCTGATTGGTTTGTTGATCTGTCAAAAAAGAGTCTTTTGCTTCTAGAATTGGTTGTGACAATCTTTTTTCTTTTAGTGGAACTGATCAAACATTCATTTATACCTATTGTAAAGAATTATTTTGTTAATTAAAAAGTTAGTGTTTCTCATTAAAAGTATCCTCAATTTGAGTTTTCTTATCTTTATTATACTATGATAAGTAGTGATTATTTTGTCTATTAAACATAAAATGAAAAAAAGTGGCTTGGATTGATTTGCATTAGTATTTTCATTTTGAAAATTAGTGCATTGGAGAATTTGTTATATCTTCTCTTTTTAAATAATTCTTTCATTTTAGTGAGTTTGTTGTTGATTTTAAAAGAGTTCTTTTGGATTCGCTTTGGTTTGAATGAAACGAGATTTGTAGAGGATAGGATCTTTGCATTTGTTGAGAAGTGAATGAATCCTTCTTCCTTTCATAGATAATATTTCATCGAAGTGAAAATGTTATAGTTCATATTAGTTGCATTAGCTAGATTTGAGGTATTAGATCGCTTGGTTATCATACACATTTATTACCTTTAATGAAAAGTGAATCAATCAAATAAATCAAAACATTTAAACACAATAATTAATCAAATCCACATTTAATGTGGCTCTAGGTTAGAAGATGTGTTCCAACATCTATAAATATAGAGTTGTCGTTAATTGTCTACGTTGCATTCTACGGATGTTAGTATTCCACGTACATCGGAGTATATAGGGTATTTCTTCGATGAAAGGAACTCCATGTATGACAAGTATATAGGAATGCTTCTAATCGTATAGTTATCCACTAGACAACACTATTACAAACTGAGCTTCCACGTACCCTTAGGTATATCGGAAGACCCCTTCTAGGTTGCAAACCTTACATAGGTAACTAAGTTAGTTGCCTTGTTGTTTTTGATACACCAAACACAACATTCAAAGAGATTGCATGCACATACTTAAGATATATTTCAATTCACAATAGCTAGGTAACCTTTTATACCGAGTATCCCTTTTTATTGCTATTATTTATTTTGATTGGTAAAATTGTAAAATTGGTCATCATACACCGGTAACATTTCTTCATTAAAACTTCATTGTGGTGGATAAACCTCAACACTCTCGTAGGATGCAGGGTTTACCCCCTGAGATTACACCTAAATCATCAAGTATTACGATACCTACAGTTACAGAACCTGAGGTGATGGAATCTAAGATAATTCAGGCATAAACAATAGAACTAGAAATAGTTCAATCTAAACTTGAAATAACATAAGTTATATAACCATAAGTAATTCAAGGTGAACCTAAAGTACCTAAGACTTTAGAACCAAAAATAATTGAACCTAAAATTGAAGTAACTGAGTCTCAACATGAGTTTGTACCTGAAGAGTGTTAGGTTCCTATACTACTAGTGTAACCCCTTATTGTTATTAGTACAACCCCCTTATTATATTGTTGTTCCTTTGTAGTCCCCATATTGTTATTATTGTGCCCCATAGAAGCCCACTATTGTTATTATTGTGCCCTTACATTATTATTGTTATGTTGGGCTTTGATTATATTATGACCCCTTAGACTCCTATATATAGAAAGGAGGTCTTGTCATTTGTATCATCTAAGAATTGTTCATTTGAATTTTGTAAAGGAGGTTGCCCCCTTGAAGAGGCTTATTTCTAAGGTGTTTATCTATCTTTTCTATATTTTTGTGAGATGGTTTCATAACATTTGGTATCAGAGCTTTGGATTCTAGGGTTTCACTACTCCAAACAGACCATCGCGGAATTTTCGCTATAACTTTTTCTCTATGAAGTTTCAGAAGCCAAAAAGAACACCCATTTGATAAGAGATCATTCTAAACCTCAGGTCTGAATTTCAGATCTTGTCGCACTATATTTTCAGAGATATGATCTGTGGAAGTTAGGGTTTTTGCAAGCTCTAGAATTTCATCTCAAACAGGTCATCGTGGAATGTTTGCTATAATATTTTGTCTACAAAGGTTCAGACTCTTAAATCAAAACCCATTTGAGCTCGGGTCTGAATCTCAGAACTTTTCTCGCTATATTTTCGGATATATAATCAGAGGAAGTTAGGGTTTTTGCAGACTCCTGAATTACATTCTAAACAGGTGACCTTGGGAAAATCATCATAACTTTATCTCTGAGCAACAAATTGAAATTTCGTGAGAATTTGTAGATAGAGGACAGACTGTAGTTTTCTGTGTATATTTTTCAGATCCGAAGGTCAAAACAGTGACACGTGGCACGTTGTACAAGTTCGCTCTACTATAATCAGGTCATCTTAGGAGATTTGGCATAACTCTTTCTTGGAGTATCCAATTCTAATCAGACTTGTGGGGTTAGAAAGAGGACCCAAAGGACTACCACAAGACGCAATTTCAAAACTTGGAGATCTGAAATTACTGAGTTACAGTGATTTCAAGATCAAGCTCGTAAAATCAAGAAAAGGCGATATGAGGAAGTCTGATGGCAAGGATCTGGTAAATTGGATACTACAGATGGAGCAATATTTTGATCTACATAAGGTTCAATTGTTACAAAAGGCACATATTGCATCTTTATATTTAGAACCAAATCAATTTTTATGGTATAAAGGGCTTTGTTCTCGTAAAGCACTTGTCACTTGGTCAATTTTCACAGAAGAAATGACAACACATTATGAGGATACAAAAAGTAACACCTTCTTTAGCTAATTGATAAATCTCGAATAAAAGGGTTCAATGGCAGAGCACATTAAGGACTTTCAAGAATTGAATATAAGGGTAAATGATATTCCAAAGAAGCAAAGGATTGATGTCTTCATAAGGTCTTTAAAGGATAAAATTCAACATGAAGTTCGTCTTTGGGAACCTGGTTCATTGGAGAAGGCATTCAGGTTGGCAAGAAAAATTGAAAGCAAAATTATGGAAAGAAGGAACCCCACCACGTATGACTATAATTATGGAAGTGTTTTTCTCCTAGCCTTCCACAACCTACAAGGTTTACACCACAACAATTGGAAGAAAAAAGAGAAAAAGGGCTTTGTTACACTTGTGTAGCAAAATACACTAAAAGGTTCATTAAGTTTGTGCTTGAGACAGAAATTATTTTACATAGATTATGAAGAGGAGGAAGAAAAGGATCAAGAAACATCAAAATAAGAGGATATACACTAGGAACCAATCCCAGAGAAACAAGAAATGACTCTGACCATATCTTGTAAAGCATTGGCAAGAATTACCACTCCTCAAACTCGCAAGATAGAAGGACATATCAATAAGAAAAAGGTTCAAGGAGTGAAAGATCACATCGAGAAAGAAGAAATGAATCTGACCATATCTTGTAATGCATTGGCCGGAATTACCACTCCTCAAACTATCAAGATAGAAGGACATATCAAGAAGAAAAATGTTCAAGAAGTGAAAGATCACATGGAGCATCAAGAAATGAATCCAACCATATCTTGTAATGCATTGGAAGAAATTACGACTCCTTAAACTCTCAAGATAGAAGGACATATCAAGAAGAAAAATATTCAAGCAGTGAAAGATCACATCGAGCATCAACAACAAGTTCTCCAACTTTTAAAGGATAACGCCACTTTATTGCAGAATCGAATGAAACAATGGGAAAATCAACATTGCAGTGAAAGAAGTTTTGATGTAGGCAATTGGGTATTTTTACAGCTGCATCTCAAGCAAGCTATTTATGAGAAGGAAATGTTGGCAATACTACATGCACTTAAGAAATAGCGACCTTACCTAATGGGAAGACACTTCAAGGTAAAAATGGATCATGATAGTCTTAAATACTTTTTATAACAAAGATTATCTTTAGAAGAACAGAAAAAATGGGTCACAAATATGTTGGGTTATGACTTTGAAATCATCTACAAAAAGGGAAGAAAAATGTGTTTGCAGATGCACTTTCAGAAAGGATGAGGATGTGGAAGCATTTTTTGTGTTTATTTCTATTATCCAAAACCAGATTGGATAAATGAAGCAAGGGATGGAATGGAAGAAGGATAATTAAGTGTGGCCACTCATTCAAAAAGTATGCAGAAGATCCCAGTTTAAAACGAATATTGCCAAAACTGACGAGGAAGGAAAAATTCATATTTGACCCTGGAGTAGTCACAGAAACAGAACCCGACAGCTATGAAATCGACAATTTCAGAGTATCTCATTCAAGTGGAAGAACTTATACCATTGAAGATTTCCACATGGAGGACAAGAATTTTATACAGAAGCATCAAGAACTACTCAAGCGTTGGGAACAACACTTTTTGAAGAGGAAGAGGGGATGTTTAGATCTCTATACTACTTAGTCTGTAACCCCTTAATTTATTAGTACAACCCCCTTATTATATTGTGGCCCATGTATCCCCATATTGTTATTATTGTGCCCATTAGAAGCCACTATTGTTATTATTGTGCCCTACATTATTATTGTTATGTCGGGATCTGAATTATATTATGACCCCTTTAACTCCTATATATAGAAAGGAGGTCTTGTCATTTATATCATCTAAGAATTGTTCATTTGTGTAATGTAAAGGAGGTTTCCCCCTCGAAGAGGCTTATTTCTAAGGCATTTATCTATCTTTTCTATCTTTTTGTGAGTTGGTTTCATAACAAAGAGTGGTTCATTGAACCAATAACTCCACAAACTCAAATTTCATCCTCAGCTAGTCCAATTTATATTCTTCCACCGGTTACGTTGCAAGAATTTGTAACTTTAGTTGTTGAAACAATAAATTTACCACCTAGTCTTTTAAGTATTGAAGAAATTACTCAAGCACCCAATACAGTTGATCATACCCTTGTAGTATTTTGAATCCCATCTCTGTTTTGACTAGATCCTTGGTATACAACTCCTCTATCTTATTTACCTAGGGGAACTCCAAGTTTACACACTTGTTTACCTTTCTCATTAGAGTGAACCATGACGAAATCCTCAATTGTAAGTAAACCTCCATCCACTCGTGAAAGTGGACCTAGTCAAGTAGATATGACTTCCATGTTTATAGTACCTCTAGAATCATTTATATATGGTGGACCCTTTGTACCTGTTGGGTATCAATCACTAAGCGGACCCCTTTTAGGATTTGCACTTGATATTATTTCTTGTCAGATTTCCACTTGTTCTTCTAGAATCCCATCTCATTTATCATCAATTAATGTAGAATCGTTTAACCAAACCATGGAATTTCCACAATATTCCATGCCTAAAATGTCAATGGCATTTGACCAGCAAGTGAATATGTTATTTGGTAGTGTATGTATCCTCAAAAAACCCCAGCTAGATCTTACTCTTTGGCTGGGGGGAAATTGTCCTATGGACCATATTTTCCTCCATGAGGGAAACCTCTTGGAGGATCTCATCCTTCATATATATGCTCATCTGTTGGTGGAACTTATCCAATCCCTGGTCAAATACCTCAGGTAGGCCCGAGTCATCATGTTGTAACTCAACCCTTAATTGGTGCTTTGTTTCCAGGAATGGAAGGTACTATTTGGAACCTTGCTTTTGGTGTTGTACAATTACCTTCTAGTCAAAATGTTCAGGCTACTCCTCAAGTATCTTCTTATCAACCTATCCAAATCATTGGCTAGATTACACCTCAGACCCCTATTCAACAACCAAGTACACCACAAGCACTTGTTTAACATCTCGTTCCAACTACAACTCAAACACCTATTCAAACTCTACAAAAAGAAACTATTCAACCTCAGATATCAATTCAACAACCCATGTAGACCATACCTCAAGCAACTATTTATCAACCTAGTTAAACTATACCTCAGATCCCTGTAGTTCAAATTCTCCAAGTTGCCCTGTAGTTCAAATTATCCGAGGTGTACCCAAAATTCCATATCAAGGTTAACCTTATCTGGGTCAGCTTGTATAGGATCAACATATTCTAGGTCAGTCTCAAATACCTTTTCAGGGTCAACCTTTTCAAGGCCATCCTTTCCAAGACCAACCTTTCCAAGGTCAACCCTTTCAAGGTCAACCTTTCCAGGTACAATGCTTTCAAGGATTTCCATTTACAATCAACCTGGTATGGTTTACCCTGGCTACTCTGGTGCAATACAAACTGGAACTTATCCTCAAGGTTCTCAATGTTCTCAACAGGACTTTAACCGATAGTTACCTTTTATTGCAACCCTTGATTTACCAAATTCATCTCAGCTCACTAATGACCCAAATTATCATTATCCTTTTTGTTCTGTGATTCCTTTTAAGCTACCAAGAGACATCCCAAAGTTCAATGGAAAGCATGATGGAGACCGAACTAATCACATCATGACTTATCATTTGTGTTGTTCCTCAAACTCCTTGAATGATAATTTTGTCTGGTTACATCTTTTCCAAAGGACTCTAGTAGGTCTTGCAGCTAAATGGTATGTTGAGTTATAATGTGTGTCTTTTCATAACTTCAATGCCTTAGAAACAGAGTTTTAACACACTTTCAGTTACCAATTCGATATGAGACTGGTACTGGGCCTTTAACCTCTTTAAATAATTCATATTCTAATCACATCTTTGATCATAAACATGAGTGGATATGTCATCATCGATTAGTAAAAGATTATATTCCAGATCAACTCTTAGCTGAGTGGTTTGTCAAATCCTTACTTCTTGATATAACAGAAGATGTTGCTAAAGGAGGAGTTGTTACTGAAGAAGAAGTTATTGCTCGTGCCCATTACTTAGATCTCGTTTATTCATAATTTGGCATGTTGTACCAAAAAATCATGAATTTTCCTCGCCTATTGAACACATTTCTATCAGCCTCTACAGGATCTAATTTCGTTGATGGTGTGGTTGGTTCTGTTAATCAGTAGGCCAAGAGAAAACCCTTTGGTCACTCTAATATGAATTCTTCTCCTACTACTACTACTCAAGATTCACCTTCTCCTACTACTTCTCTTGTTACTTTCGAGATTAACACATTCCAATCCAAAAATATTGGTAAGTCTCAGTGACCTGGAAGTAAGAATAAGGGTAAAGGTAAAGGAAAACAAGATTCCCAACAACAAGAAAAACAAAAAACTCAAGCTCCTGAGGAAAAGCATAAACCACGATATCTTTGTCTTATCTATGATGAGGAACATTATACCAAGGAATGTCTACACTATACATAAGTAAATTGTTTCCTAAAAGGTACACCTAATGCACCTATTATTTTGACAAATACTTTTCTTGCTCAGGAAACTAATATGGTTGCAAAAAATCAAACATCCTCTTCCCAAAAAATTTATGACATATTGATGTGTCAAGGAGAAGTCAAGGTGGTTACTCGAACTGAAGATTATTCTCCTTCAAATCCTTCATATGGAAGTGCTACATATCAACCTTCCACGAAAGTTTCTCCTCCTAATCCTCTATAGATTGAGAAATTGGTTGTTGAAACAATGACTAAATCTCCACCCGAAGGAGTCATTCGTAAATATTATTTTAATCCACATGCTAGAGCTACACAAAACTATAGCATTATGGAAGACCTGGCACAAGAACCTTCTTCCATGTCAACTCTCTAAATCCTTCAAAGTTGTCCAGCTCAGAGGAAAGCATTGTTATAAGCAATTAGAGGAATTGACCCGTCAAATTCCTAATCTTATAGTCTTTAACTTAGAAAATCACGTACCTAGGCTCTTGCATCAACTTGTGTTTCAAATCAAATTTGTTGTGAAAGGAAAAAATGCTCCTCGTACAATAGTAGATGAAGGAGCCTTGAGGTGTATAATGTCTATTTATTTCTGGAAATCCTTGGGCTCTTCGGTAATCAATCAATCACCAACGACCTTGAGAGCTTTTAATGGGAGAGCATTTAAACCTTATGGGATTATAAATGCTTTTCCTATAGAATTGGAAGGTAAAATGGTATCAATAGAGGTCGAAGTAGTTGACACTCAACTAGATTATAACCTCTTATTGGGTCATAGTTGGACTTATGTTATGCCTACCATTGTCTCATTTCTTTTCCGCATGATTTGATTTCCTCATCAAGGGAAAATCATTACTATAGACCAATTATCCTTTTATGCTTTTGATTATTCAACTTTAGGGTATATTCATTTTATAGGTAAAACATTGATCCCTTATGAAAATGTTGGTGTGGGTTTATTTAAATACTCATCATTAATGGGAAATTTTGCACTCCCCCCACCTAATGTTTCTACCATGATCACGCAATTGAACACGATATCATCTAGTATTGATTCTTGTGATCCATGGATAGTACCTACTGAGTCTGATTATTAGATCTACAATTATCGAATGTCACTTAGTCCAATTGAGTCAACTTATTAAGCAATCCATTTGGCCTTTGTGGTAATTTTGGCATCAGACAACCGAGTGAACTCGATAGTCGATGAGTATTCTCAATCTTCATAGTTAATTTCTATATCAAATCTTGATCCTTTTAATGGTTTTTTCCCTATGGATGAAAGCATCATGGAAGTAATGTCTTTAGATGAAAAACCATGGGATGATAATCATCATTGTTCATCTTTTCTACCGAAATTAGAAGTCACTGAGAATAATTTTGATTTATTCTTTTTACTTGAGATAGTTGCAAAACCCCAAAATCTTGTTTCCCTTTATGAAGAAACTTTTGAAAAGGAATTTAGGGAGAATGTCTGGTACCATCCCAATTGACATCTCGATAAAACTAGGAATTATTGAAAATGTTCACATAGGAGCCTCTTATTCTATGGAAGAAATTCAAACTTACATGGCCCTATTCCAAGAATTCTGAGACATTTACGCTTGGAAATACAAGGAAGTTCCCATAATTGACCCAAGTATTATTGTCCGTGAAATCAAAATTTATACAAATCCAAGCCTGTTTGATAAATATTACGTCTGGTACATCCACAAAAAGTTGTTTTTATCAAGGATAAAGATGAAAAAGTTATAAAAGTTATTTTCATATATCATGTTCCTTTAACTGACTGGGTGTCGAATATCATCCTGGTTACGGAGATGAAATGTACCATTAGAGTTTATGTTGATTATAGAGATATCAATAGAGCTTGTTCAAAAGACAATTATCCAACTCCTTTCATTAACCAGATTGTCGATGATTGTGCCAAAAATGAAATATTTTCATTTATGGATGGATTTTTCGAATATAATAAAATAAATACACTCCCTTCTAACCAACATAAGACTGCTTTTATTTCCCTTAGGGAACTTTTGCCTATCGAAATCTTCCTTTTGGTCTTAAAAATGTTTCCGCAACTTTCCAAAGAGCCATATCCTATGCCTTTCACGACATCAGACATATTTTTCAGCCTTATCTTGATGACTTACCTACTCACCCTAAGAAATGTCAAGATCATCTTATGCATCTACGAGACATGTTTTTACGATGCAGCCATTACAATATCCACTTGAACCAACACAAATGTGTTTTTTGTGTGGAATCTGGTCGACTCCTAGGTTTAATTGTATCCAAAGAAGGGATCTGCATTGATCTGTTGAAGGTTAAGGCTATACTTAATCTACCTACTCCTTCTAACCTTCTTCAACTCCAATGTTTGCATGGGAAGGAAAAAAATTTATGTTGCTTTGTACCCAATTAAGCTGAGCTTACTAAGGGGTTCCCTTTCTTTGGGATGAAATAGCCCTAAAATATTTTGACATTTTGAAGGATGTGTTGACTCATACACCTTTGTTACACCCCCTTCTTTATCACTGGGATTATTTTTTATACTTAGCTTCCTCAGGCAATACTATTGTTATGATGCTTGTCCAGGAAGACGACGCAAAAAATGAACATGTGATTTACTGCCTGAGTAGAAATATTACCAACACATAGATAAAATACTCACATGTGAAGAAATTGGATTTCGAGGCTACGCAAGTCGTCCAACAATTTCATCACTATATATTACTTCACAAAACTGTAGTGGTTTCTAATTGCAACCCTGTGATTTGTATCCTTACTCGTTAATTGTTGGGGGGGGAATACTTCAAGTGGATTGTTATTCTACAAGATTTTGATTTAAAATTCATCAAATCTAAGTCCAAGGCATCCTTAGTCTTTTCCAAATTAATCTATGACCTTCCCTATACTTAGACAGAGACAGTAAGTGAAGATTCCATTCTTAATGAAACATTGTTTTTGATCAATTCAATTGACCCCTGGTATGGAGGTATCATCATTTAACTCCAAACCCAAAATTTTTAACCTGAAATATCTTGTTCATAACATCATCAAATACGATACCAAACAAAACATTATGTTATCATCAATGATACTCTTTATCGTCGTGGTATCATTCTTATTTTTTGACGATGTTTAACTCATCAAAAAGCTGAAAAATCCTTGAATTATTGTCATTCTAGAGCATGTGGAGGCCATATGTCTAGTTATGCTACAACCCAAAGTATCTTACGCATTGGTTATTTCTAGCCAACCTTATTTAAATATTTCATTTTAGCAGCCCATAAATCCCATGTCTACCATATATACAGTCGAAAAATGCATGATCCACCTACTCATTTACATCGAGTAGTTGTTGTTGGTCCCTTTTCCAAATTGGGCATAGATTTTATGACATGTAACCCTCACTTGGCCAGGGGGCATGGTTATATTATAGATACAATCAATTATTTCACAAAATGGGCCGAGATGATGCCCACATTTGAAAATAGCAATAAATATGTTGCATTATTCGTATTCAATCATATTATTGCATGATTTGTGTACCACAAGCCATCATCATGAACCATGGCACACATTTTATAAATCATATGATTTCCAAGTTAACTGCTAAGTTGGGGCTACATCACAATAGCTCGACTCATTATTATCTGCAAGCCAATGGCTAGCTTGAATCCATGAACAAGTTTTTCAAAATGATGCTTCAACAGATCATAGGAATTCATTGATCGAATTGGCACATCATACTTTTTTCAGCATTATAGGAATAATGTAATTCAGTCAAAATGACAACTAGATTTACACCCTTCCAGTAAGTTTACGGTCTAAATTTTTTTTTTGTTTGAATGTGAAATCTCAGCTTTGAAACTAGTCGTCAAACTTCTCCCTGCTACTACCAAGGAAGAATGTTTGTTGCACTTAACTCATTTAGATGAAACTCATTGCGATGCCAAATTGGCTAAGGAGACCCAACAGAAATGAGTTGAAGTGCAATTTGATAAAGTTGTTAACCCTCGTGTCTTTTCTAAAGGTGACTTGGTCCTGCTATATGACCAAGAACACGATAAGCTAGGAGTTGGCAAGCTCAAGCCATGTGGCTTGGGCCTTACATAGTCAAACATTTACTTGTAAAGGGGGGCTATGAACTAGTGGATTATGGAAAAATACCTTTGTCTCAACACCGGAATGGGTTGTATCACAAAAAGTACTATGCTTATATTTTTTGCATAGATATTTTGTACATTTTTGTACCATATTTTTAATGTGTTGTGATTTTATTTTTTTCTTACAAACTCCTTTTGTTTCCCCTGCTTATCTTGTTTTACACTTGGTTTGCAGATGTTGACATTCCCTCAACCTTACATTGGATATGTTGATGGTGCTAGTCATAGTACCCGAAATATTTCTTCCATTGCATGGGAAATTTACATAGCTACAGATGAGTTTGTGAGTTTGCATGGTATTTTCCTTGGTCGAACAACTAACAACATTGTAGAGTAAAATGTGGTTATTAAACTCTTGTTTGATGCCATTTCACTTGGTATTTATTATTTGGTTGTTAGATTGGATTCTCAACTCGTGGTATTACATTTGAGTAACATTTATTCAACTAGAATTATGTCAATGTTAAGGATGTTTTTACGGGTTCATCTCTTGGAAAGGGAATTTGATTACATCGAATATCAACATATTAAAATACATTTAAATACATTGACTGATGCATTGGAAAAATATGTACTAAATTGACATTTACACCATTTATAAGAAGAGACAATAGTCATTCACACATTGTACAAAATAGGCAAAGTAAATAGGAGTAGTATCCATAGATTAAATGTTTGTAAAAATTTCTGCTTTTTACAAAAATAATGCACAAGACATTTGAGGCCCATAGCCTTTTTATCTACATGCATGTTGATCAAACCAAAAAGACAAAATCTAGCTCAAAAAGCCTAGAAGTTAACAATGATGCTCGTGATAATAGATGGTGGTGTGAGCCACTCATCGTAACAGACAACCAATCCTTCCAGGTACCCCTGTTGTATGCCTATGATAATGAGGAGGATTATAATCAATCATGATGTCTATAATATCGAAAGTCAACCTATCAAGATTTTCCTCAACCTTAACTAAGGTTTCTACTGTAGTACAATGTTACTCGAAAATGTTTGTTGGTTGTTGACCATGCCTTTGTATTCATGACATTCATCTTGGCCTGACTAGTTCAACATTTGCATGGTAATTTGATAGTTAAGTCTTAACACAAAGTTAGAAACACAAAAAAAAAACTTGCAAAATATTGAAAAAGACAAAACAACCAAAATGAGAAGTTTTACCTAGATCACCACATTACATTCTTTCAAGAAGAGGAATCTCAAGATCGCCTCTAAAATCTACACTTGTGTATGGGTAATCCTCAACCATGAGAAGCTACTAGCCCAACCATCTAAAGAAGGTAGGTGTACACTTCATCATCATGCCACCTCCATGGCAAACCATCAACGTAACCCATCATATCATACGGGGATCTTTAGGACCCATAATTGCATGGAAATCCTCTATGAGCATAGTAAAGGAATCCTATCTAAAGAAAAGGACACTATAATTGAACCATAACTAAAGTGTTTCAACCGCCCCGTCTTTGCTCTAGTTATTTTCCCTTTCAGATTAAATAAGAGCCCTTCGCACCAATTGAATATGGTTGGCTCTTTACATTCTATTTCATATTGCATATGCGCTTTAATAGCCAAATGAGGAGTTGGTCTTCCAAATAAATGAGTAATAGTATACAAAATGGTCTTCAACGGGAGGTATTTGATATCTTTGATTTCAATCCTTCCACTAATCTTTTTGGATCCTCGAATACAATATTCATTTATATAGTAATATGTTAATTCACCTCCAGCCCTAGGGCCAGATAGCATTGGCTCCTCTACATGAAAGCTCTGTTAAGAAATAGATGTCCTCAACATCAATGGTAAGTGTGTAAACACCAATATGAAAATGTTGGTCCTAGACATTCTAGGATCTCACCAACTAGTTCAACAGATCTAATTGGGCCCTCATGCTCGGAATCAAAAAATAATTTTGCAAGGCCACAATTCTTGAGTGCTTACATTGTGTCTGGATCATTAGTTGTAATAACATATTGTTCTTCATGTTCCCTCTCTCTCCACTCCATTTTGTCGGGTTATAAACTCAACAGTGAATGAGGAAAATATGTTAGATAACAAGCATAAGGAAAATGCAAGAAGATTTGAGCTAAATTCTTAGTTTTTTATGCCCTTGCTGCATGTCACACTCTGCTTTGAGAAATAGAGCACATTTGGGCACTTTATCTCAAGGTAAAGAGCGACGTTTCGTTCTTCCCCATTTTGGGTAAACAAACATTATCACCTCCCAATATAGGAAAAGTGTGGTTGCTTGAGGGTGCATTTTCATCCTTTTAAAATCTTGAAAAATGCAAAAATGAAACCATGAATGCGTAGAACAAGGAAAGATCTCTTACCTGGAAGAAACAACACTCAAAATAGTCCATAAGAGCAGTCACAATCTACTCCTGAAGATATGGGTGAAAATGCATTATTCAGAGCTCTCAAATGGTAAAAAACACAATGGTAAAACATGATTTACTTTTTTGTCTTTTGTAATCAAATTAGGTCCATTAATTATTTTTTTTACCTATTTTATCAAAATTTCAAATATTTAGTCATTTTTTCACTACTTTTGAGTGGATATGATTATTTTGAATCTAAATGTGCAAATTACAGGTTAATTTTTTAAACCGATCATTTTTGCGATGAGTGTACTTTTATCAATTTTTCAGACTCTTTAAACTATTATGAAAAAGTGACACCCTAGAGTTACCTTTAAGCTATTTTCTGACTCTCAAAATATGAAAAGATTGTTGAGTAAACTTGTTTTTTTCAAACTCTTTAAAAGTATATGAAAATTTCTACCTAGTTTAAGTTTACACCTTTTATGGACTACATAGACTATTTACAAAAAAGGTATACTTTGATCAATAATGGTCAAAAGTGTTCTCCCTTGTATTATTTTATACTTTTTCGAACACAGGGGACTAAACTTACAAAAAGAACATTGTGGAGTTCCCTTTTCATTCCTTTTTAGACTCCCTAAACATGAAAAAGAAGTCAAGTTACCCCTTCACTAGACTCATAAAACATAAATAGTGTAGGACTCGTCAATCATGATGAGATGAACCACTCCTTCCCAGGGTTTGTTAAAAATACTTCGAAGGACTTATCCAAAGGATAAGATTATAGTTTATCCTCCTCAAGCTTGTGTAAAAGTGAAGAGGTACTTTCCATAAATGGTGGGGAAAATTGAGAATTGCAGTTTGTATTTGGCAGAGAGTCACTCTTGAACATGACACTCCTTCACTTTCATGTCTAATTGGGCTGGGAAATCCACTTACCTATCTACTGATCATACCTCCTTGAAATTCTTCATACTAGTTTTTTATCCCATATTGAGTTTGTGTTGCCAAATTCGTATAGTGTCACCAATATGTTCAAGAGAAGTTCAACCTTAATGAAAATACTTTACATTTACAATATCCATGTTTCGTGCCATCCATCCCTGATTCAATCCTAAATTACTTTGTTGTCCTACTCAAAATATTTCTATTTGTTTTGTGTTGTTGATGGGGAGTACATCAAAGCCCTCCTGCAATGGGTCACTTCCTATCAAATTCAACACATTATCTAGGAAGTTGACGTAGAAACTTCCTTCAGTGCCTTGTAACTCACATGCCTCAATGGCATGTTTCCTCACTTTAGACGATAGGTTCACATCATTGACCTTTGATCGAAAGATTCTATGATTGTTCAATTATAGGTCGTTCATTCACACTTCATCAATTGTACTTGTGTACCTTGAGATCCATTGACATTATTGGTGGTTTCTCTCTCATATATTAACGTTTCTCATCATTAGTTGGTAATCAGACGGTGCCTGCCATGTTCAACTTCAACACATTCATTAACATGGTTAGACTCGTACTATCAAGCGACAGTGATGAAGACCCTAGATCTAGTTTCATCCATCCAAGCTTCATGGAGTTTTCATGACTAATGTATAGATTCACACTGTACGACATGGAAATGTTCATATTGAGGTTATTCAAGCATGGATGTGTTAGGATTCCAAGAAACTCTCCTAGGTTGTTGCTCGAAGATGCCTAGTAACATATAAATTCAACCTATTGTTACAAATGGATGAATGGAAGGAATGATGCTTTTCCAAGCCAGATAACCACTACTACTTTGCTTGACTCTAGAAATGTGTGAACACCCCCAGACTACAAGGCTTTAGATCACCAACTACTCACAGTTTAAGATTGGGTGAATATGGAGAATACTGACCACACCAGCAGATGCACAAGACCATGTGATGGCCAACTGCAACCAATAAAGAAGTCTGCAAATCTAATCTACCAATGCACAGACAAGATGACAGCTCTCTGGCACCAGAAGAAGAGAAACCTAAATAACTCATTCAATGATACATACAAGACTTTAACACAAAAATAGGATGACAACTATTCCAATGCTAAACATCAAGAGTTTAGGAATATAGCATATCAGGCATAGCTTAGAAGAGGAGAGAAATGGAAAGTGAGCAATTAACAGTAAAATGAGCTTGTACTAGCTGAAAATGAAGACGAGACACTACAAGTGTCAAAGTAGTTATAGTCTCCAGAAGTTGGACCTTACATAAAAATATCAACCATAAACCCTGGTTACATCTTGTTTGTGGGTATATATAGAGTTTCATTACAAAATGCACTTGGCCATTCTAGGTATGGAGGGGTCATAATTGACCACCAACTGCATTTAACTGCCGGATGGAGTCTCTGAGTGCGTTTACTTATCTCAGTGGGTGAATCTGATCTCCTCGGATGCTCTATTGTCCTCTCTGGCAGCTGGAGTGTTCGTATCCATGAAGTTACATAACTGTTAAATGTAGCTACATGCTCATGCTCTATCCTTTTTCTCTTCGGCCATACTGTCTGTTAAACGTGGTTGTTGAGGAGAAACTGCAACTGGTACTGGCGAGTTGATCGCCTTCGTCCTTCAAGTGCACGGAATGGTTAAGAAACGTGGACTGCGCAGCGAATGGATGAGCTGGATGAGGGAGAAAGATCAGCCGTCGAATCGGAAGGATAGAGGGTGGAGATGGCTTGGCGGAGGGCATTGGAAGAGGTGGGGGTGGAGTGAAAGTGGGCCGTTGGATCTCAGGCGGACAGATCCAACAGTCGTCGAGCGGGAACGGAGGATAAGCGTTAAGCAGTTTTGATCGCACCGTCGTTGGATGTTGGGCAGTAAAAGAGCGAGTGCGTGCCATCCCATTCAGCGTGTGATGTGTGGCGGCAGAGGAGAGAGGAAAACCACTCTCCATCGCGCGTTAACATCTCATCACGTTGTAAGCGCGGGGAGAGCGACTACTGTTAGATCTTCGGCGGAATTGATCGGGTAGTGAGGAAATGATCGTGCAAGTCGCTTTATCGGGCGCGACGGGAGCCGTTAGATTGGTGGGAAGAGATCAACGGCTAAGGTTACGGCGATGAGTTTATGGAGGTGCAGAGTCATATGGGCGTGGTTTTATGGGGTTTTAACCTTTGTGCTCTGTTATCGCTCAGGTTGTCCCTTGGCTCCTTAAGGGATTTGGTCGAGGTAACCACAGACCAAGCTTTGGACTGTCGGTCCTAGCCTACCAGCAGTCAGAGAGGGCTCTCTCTTTGGGATTTAGCTTTGTTTAGGGAATGATTTCAGGCTAGATATGACGCACATGGGTTTTTGTTTGAGTTTGGCGGGATGGATGATCTATTTAGGCAGAGTTGGCCTGCGAAGCGTAAGAAATTTAGAGCATTGGGCATGGAGTCAAGGATTAAGGGATGCTGGTGTGTTTTCTTTGGCAAAGAAGGAACTACAGAGCATAATAGTTAAACAAGGAATAATATCAGGCTGGAATGAGGATGAAATGGATGTTAGGGAATGAAAGACAGCTAAGTAGCTTTCATTATGCTAACAGAGGGAAGGTGAGTAAACATTATATAGGATCAATTAAGAAATTCCTAAACAATATTCATATATGGAGGAACTAGTGTAGATATGAGCGAGCAAGTATTCATATTCATAACTATTTCAGAAGGAAACATAGAGAAATAATAGGAATTGAGGACAGAGCATGGCTAGGTGACATCTGAGCTATTCTTTCTTCCTGCAATTTTAGATCATGACACAGATATGATATAGCAAGCATAGCAACTATAGAAAGAGATGAGAAAAACTTATTATTCCATGAAGAAGCACAAGAATCCTGTAATCTTATTCTTTAGCCATCGAATCCACATTAAACAGTCCAAACACAAGATATTCCAGCAATCACTGTTTATTAAATCTCTCAAAGCATACATCGCAAGTCTCAAATGAGATTATCGATCAACCACTCTCCACTTTAAAACCGTCCATAGGGTGGTTTATATATAGAATATGTACAGAATTAGATCTCTTGATAAGATCTCAAGGAAAATATCTCAAAATATATGTCAAACAAATCCAAACAGATCTTAAGTAAATCAGTTTTTTCTACTAAATTCTACTCAAAATAAATGCATGAAAGACTATATGAGCTGCGATGGGGCAGCTGGCATCTCGGAATAAATATCTAAGGCTGCGCATGAGGCAGCAGCCTCAAAAATGGATTTAAAAGTGTCATTTGAGCCATGCACTGGCCTCATAGTCATCAGTGCGTATTTGGCCTGCAGCACTACCCCCCAAATGTGGCTCGATACTCTGTATTTTTAATAACTGGGCATTGACTCCTTTTGTCCGCATCGTTTAGGCGGTTCCGCTGGCCTTAAGTGGCACTGATTCCTTTAAAATCTGATATGAATAGTCTTTAATAGCTTTAACTATGTTCTGGTGATACTCTTTTCGGCGCTTTGATACTCTTTAAACTGAATCGGACCGCTTTTCTCCCACTGATACACTTTGCCGCTGCAAACTCGCCCCTGCCTGCCACATTTGGCATATTCTTCATCAGTGACCTCCTTTGGATTCCGGAGCTAGACTGCCTTGACATCATTTAGAAGTTCCCATTCATAAGTTGTTTCCTTCGTTGATGAGAACCTGCGCAAACTCCTTTCAAATGATTTGTCTCTACGAATGGATAACAGAGGTTCCCAGAAGCGGACAAAACTATACAGACGGATTCTTCGGATCATAAGAGATGGCATTGCGATAGGCAATAAAATGTTTGAATTTTTGGCTTTCTCATCAAGCCAACTACAAGAAAATTCTGTATGGATGTTTGCTTCAAACGACATTGTTAATGTAGATAATATCCGTCAATGGATGGGTAATTTTTCTTCTATCAGACATGTTGCAAAAACGTGCAGCAAGAATGGGGCAATCCTTTAGTTCTTCCATATAAACTCTGCACATACATGGTGATGAAATTAGAATCATTCCAGATATCCAAGTCCGTAATGGTAATAGAACATATAATTTTTCAGATGGAATAGGGAAACTGTCTCAGCCCTTGGCAGAGCTTACGGCTTTGAAGTGTGGATGTGAAAAGAATAGCAAGCGAATACCATCTGCTTTTCAAATAAGGTATGGTGCTTACAAAGGTGTTGTAGCAGTTGAACCGACATCAGTTGACAATCTCTCTCTCCGGCTAAGTATGTGGAAGCATCATTCGAATAATACTAATCTCGAAGTTCTTTCTTGGACGAGATTTCGTCCTTGTTTCTTGAATCGTCAAATCATTGCACTATTATCTACATTAGGAGTTGAAGAGCAAAGCTTTGAAACTTTACAGCAGCAGGCAATTACACATCTAGATGAACTCTTAACTAATCGGGAGATGGCTCTTGATGTCCTACAAATTATGTTTTCTGGTGACAGTCACAAGGCTGTTATAGATATGATTTCATGTGGCTATTCCCCAGACTCTGAACCTTATCTTTCAATGATCCTACAATCATTTCGATTATGCAAACTATTGGAATTAAGAAGAAAGGCACGAATATTTGTGCCGAAGGGAAGATGCTTGATGGGATGCCTTGATGAAACCCGAACATTAAAATATGGTGAAGTATTTGTTCCAGTTTCTCGACTTCAATTGGAGATGTCCACTGGTTCTTTATTCTGTTAATCCAAGGACCCCAGTTCTGTTCTCTTGATACATCTGAACTGCTATTACCATTAATTTGGGACCTACTGACTTAGTTCACTTTCAATATGCCCATCGGAGTATCTACTATCGACACGATACACACACGCTATCCCGACACAAATATAGAGATTGTTGTCATCTGACTTCATCTGACCATCTCTACTAATAAAATCTTTCTATTCCCAGCTGCCTATGGTGAAATGGTCATCACCAAAGTCTAAACATTCACATCTGTCCTGCGCTACTCCATTGTCATTCTTATGACACAAAGGAAGAGAGTCAATAGGGCAGCATAATTGTCGGTGGTCAAAGTCAATATCATCTCCACCCTCTTCTCCATATGCTTTAGTCAACAGCGGCTCTCCCCTTGCTTGTGGTGACCGAAAATTCAATTTCCTCTTTTTCCAAGAAAGAAGGCTCCGCATGGAAGGAGACTGTACAAGAGTATAATCAGAGTTTGATGAACATGGCTCCTCAATCACCTTGGAACTTGACTCTATATTTACTTTATGATTGATGATCCAATTCTCATCAACTCCATCTTCTCTAAAGTCCAAATAGAGGGCTCCTTCAACACGATTAGCTGCAGCCAATGTCCCATAGCTAAAGGAATTCCGAAAACTAAATCTATCCTTATCCTCAGCCTCATCCTCGTCACATTTATCAACAGAATCACTGTCAAATACATATTCACATCCATCACTCCTTGCAGACAATCCACCATCACTCCCATCCTCTTCTCTACAAGCCTTCTTTGCTCTTCCTGCTCCTACATAATCTCTAAAAATATTAACTTTTCTCAAACCTGCTTTGAGAGCGGAAAGCTCCTCCTTTTCTAACAACGGTTCTCCATCCGAAGGTGATGATGGCACAATAGTTCTATTAACTGGGTCCATTACTTCCTGACCAGTTCGAAGCTCGACAAAATTGAGAGCAACAGTAAGTGCTGCTTCAGGTGCCATGCCTCCAGTAAAGCAAGATACAGGAATCTTGGTAGTTTTGATTGTATTCTCCATAGGCAATGCATACTCCCCGAGGTTGAGGGAAGATGTTCCTATAACAGATAGCTTGCTCTTTGATTCTTGAGTCAAACCACTGATGACAGAGAAGCCAACATCCCAAGGTTGAAACGCCGAAGTGTCCTTCTCTTTATCCTTGAACATGGTGAGAACGCAAACATTATCAAACTCCTCGTTCCACTCCCAAACGCCATCTTTCCCGATGCTCTGCTCGGCCGTAAAGTTCCTCTTGACAGGACGCCGCTTGAAGGGGGAGTTGAGCTTGCCCTTGATACCCTTCCACTTGATCTCGACAGTCAACCTCGGATTCTTTTTTTCGTCATCAGCGGCCAGCAAGAGGCCCTTCAAGCTCTGCACAACCATATTAACATGAAACTTCTTCGTCGCCATGGGCAGCCATGGCCGCCATTTCATCATTTTCACTACCATCTAACAGACCCGGTATCGATTCCTCTGTCCCCAATACATAATACTGGTCTTGGAAGCTTGAACGATTGTAATTTATCCTCCTGTAACACTGGGTACTCTAGAGATCTATATGTCAAGATATAGTTTTCACAAGGAGATCTATCAGATAACATTGACCCATCCAATACAGAACTTTTGATTTCTGGAGATGAGCTAAAATAACCAAATCGAAAGCGGACTGCATTTTCTGAATATATAGGAGTCCCCCTCTGGAAGTAAGCTTGGAATGGACGTAATTTAACTTTGTGCACAACAGACAAATTCTTGAGCAACCTGTAAGTCAATGTCTCAGGGGCATCTCTATTGCTTTCTCCTTTACTTGACCAATAAGATGGCCTACCCTCTTCTCTATCCCTTAGATTCAATGTATAGATGATGCTCTCATCCGAATCATTGTCAATGCTGGAAGCACAAATAGGCTCCCATATGCAACTTTTACCCACAGGCGATCCAATAAGTTCATGGGCCAGTTTTCCATAGACTCTATGTTCTATATTCAAATTTGTCCATGCTAAATCTTTACTTGAGCTTGGTCCTCCAGAACTGCTCATTTTATCTTCTTCCATCACAGAATTAAACATGGATACTTCTGGACAGATCATGATGTAGAGGTCTTTAAAGCATCTACTTTCAACCACAATTCGATGACAGGAACGGGAAATTGCAACCAGGTGAGCAAGATCCTTGGGATCATCCAGGTAATTGAATATATTCTTTTGAACTGTGAACAAAACACAGTAGCTTTCCTTGATGTCGTGTTGAGGAAAGCCACAATGTCTTCCTGGAGCTTTATGAATAGTTGCATATGCACCAATTGAAGAATGAACTCTTGTGCTTCCTCTCGTCTGGGTCTCGGTCATCACACTGGTCTGTCCCAAATGCACAGACAAGGTTTGTGCCCTCCTTGCCTCAGTAGCAAATATGGAACATTGCGGCATGCAAAGTATGACATATTTGGCCTGTAAACATGTCGATCATGAAAGATGAATAACCTACTGCAGCAGGAGGCTAACATGCTCGAGGCTTAAGAAAAAATGATTTTATATGGTTTTTAACAAAAAAGCACGGGAAATGGGGATGAAGGGAGGATGAGCGGGGTGAAGGAATAGGTGAGAACAACCATTATGAGTAGTGTTCAAGCATGACTGAGAGGGCCGCGCTTGTTTCTGACCCATCAAAAATCAGAGTTATGTAGCAAAGCTAACACTGGCTCCTTCTGGGGATGAGATCCTCCCTGTGAGGTCTCAAGAACTATAGACCAATGCCTTTCCTATCAAAACCAGATGAGCAAAAATTTCCTAGTGTTCCATTGGGCATGGAATCTAATTAAGCTTACACTAAAACCAACAAAACAACATATTTACAACTTTAAGGCCTGAAGACCTTAAACAATATAATTTCTCAAAAATCACCCATTAATTGGGCCATCGAAAGTTGTCTCTCCTTCTATACTTCGCAGCATGAAAGTATTGTTCCCATGGATCTGAGTGATGACAAAAGGTCCTGTCCATAGGGCATCAAACTTCCCATGGTTGCATTTTCTCTCTTTCAGTGCATCCCACTTAAGAACTAAGTCTCCAAATTGAAAATTATTTGTTTTTGCCTTCCGGTCAAAGGCTTCCTTGATTCTCTTTTGATGTGCTGCAGACTTCTCAACTAGTTGTTCTCTGATTTGATGTACCTCTTCTAAATCAGTGATCCTTTTTGCCATGTCTTCTTCCTCGTTCTGCTCTTCTTGCAAGAACTTTGCCACAGGGAGGGTTAACTGAATTGGGAATACAACCTCAGTGCCATATACCAGCTTGAATGGATAATTCCCTGTGGATTTCTTGGTGGTTACTCTGTCAGCCCACAGTGCATACTTGAACTTAGAATCCAAATTCTTTTTGTTGTCTTCCAACAGCTTTTTAATTATCCTTATCAAGCTCTTGTTGGAAGATTCTGCTAGACCATTTCCTTGAGGGTAGTGTGAGGTGGAATGAACTATCTTAATGCCCATTGAGTCACACATTTCCACCAATTATTTTGCCCTGAAGGCTACTACATTATCTGTGAATAATTTATGTGGACAGCCAAACCTGGTGAAGGTATTCTCTGTCAGGAACCTCATGACCACATGATGATCAGCCTTTCTAGTAGGGATAACCTCAATCATTTAGTGAAGTAATCAGTGGCTACTAAGATCCATATGTGCTGGCCATTGGAATGTGGATTGATTTCCCCTATGAAATCCAAGCCCCATTGCTGAAAAGGGCCACTAGCATATATTGGTTTTAAGGGCAGGGACCTCAATTACTGCTTCCCTTCAAATCTTTGGCACCTATCACAAGATTTAACAAATGAAAAGACATCAAAAAATAAGGTGGGCCAATAATACCCAGCTCTGAGGATCTTATGGGCTATAGTTTTCCAATAGTGATGCCCTCCACATATGTTGGAATGAAACTACTGCATAACCTCCATGGATTGCTCTTTGTCTAGACACCTCAAAAGAATCCCAGAGGGGTCCCTCCAGTAGAGCAGATTTTCATGAATGTAGTATTTGGTTTCCCTGAGCTTGATAGTTCTGGCATGGCTTGAACTAAGGCCTGGAGGAACTTCTAGCTTCAGCAAGAATTGAGCTATCATAGAATACCATTCACAAGAAGCTAGATTTTCTGCCAATGACTGATTTTTCCCTGGTTCAACTATCTCTTCTTCTGTCTGACTATCCTCTGAATTCATGCTTATCAAATTCGTGTCCAGCATTCTGCAATTTTCTTTAGCCATTAATCTAGAAAGGCCTTGGCCTCTGACAAACTTGGTGGGCTTCAATTCTATGTTGAATTAAATAAGCTTTGCAATCCATTTAGCCCTTCTTCCATTAGCATCTGGCTACGTTAGGACATCTTTTATTGAAGCATAGGGTACATATGCAATTACTTTGGAATGCAGAATATAAACTCTAAAAGCTTTCAAAGATTTGATAAGAGCATATGCTTGTTTTTCAGTGATATCATACCTCAGCTCAACATCTCTTAAGGTTTTGCTAAAAAATGCCACTGGATGTTTTGAACCTTCCTCATCTGCTTGCAACAAAACTATTGCGAGGATATCATCAGAGGAAAACAAAAATATATGGAACTCCTTGCTGTAATATGGGTTGATCAAAGTAGGAGCTTCCATAATATCTCTCTTGATGGATTCAAAGGATCTTCTTGCTGCATCAGTCCATTTGATTTCTGACCCCTTTTTCAACATGGGGGTAATGAGTTTTACAAGTTCTACAAAATTTTGGATAAACCTCCTTACAAAATTTATCTTGCCCAGAAAGGACTGGATATCCTTCTTTGATCTCGGGACAGACAAGGTCTGTATTTCTCTTACTCTTTCTGGATCAATTCTGACACCTGCAATAGACACAACATGTCCTAACAACTTGCCCTCTTCTAAAGAAAACTGTGACTTTTTAGGATTGACTGAAATCCAAAACCTTCTGCACTTCAAAAACACTTTCTTCAAATGCTACAACTGGTCTTGATGGTTGTTGTAGTATACTGTTATATCATCTAGGTAGATAAGGACAAACTTATCCTTCTCTCCTACAAATGTTATATCCATAGCTCTTTGAAAGGTGGCTCCAGCATTCATCAGCCAAAAAGGCATCTTGGAATACATAAAAGTGCCACAAGGAGGGGTGAATGCAGTCTTCTCTTGGTCATTTGGATGTACAACAACCTGTTTGTACCCTGAAAATCCATCCAGGAAAGACATCACTTTGGCTCCTGAGACTTTCTGCAGCGAATGCTCCATCTTGGGTAGAGGATAATTGTCTTTCTTAGAGCATTTGTTTAAGTTTCTGAAATCAACGCATAGCCTGATTTCTCCACTTTTCTTCCTTACCACTACCAAATTGGCTACCCATTTTGAATATCTGAGAGGGACTATGATTTTGGCAGCTAGTAACTTCTTGATTTCCTTTTGAATTAGAGGGAGGAGCAAGGGATTTATGGGCCTCAGCTTCTACTTAAAAGGGATGGTGTCTTTCTCTAAAGGGATTTTATGTTGGACGATCTTTTTGTCATATGTTTTCAAGTCACTATATTCCTAGGCAAAAACATTAGCAAATTGCTTCATTAAATTGCAGTACTCAAAGATTTGGGTAGCAGACAAATGGGTTGACAGATTTATATACCTTGGATGCTCTGGATTCCCTATGTTATGCTTATAGACCGCAAATTGATCTTGTTTTTGGGCAGCCTTATAAGGCACATCATTCTGGTCAAACAACTTTTCTAGGGGAACTAGACCTTTAGGTATATGATTGTTGGGCAGCTGGACAATGCTATCTTTGCCAATTTTGTTTCTAAGCTGGGGCTGGGGACTTTCCTCCAAGGCTTCATTCTCTTGGTCAATTTGCATTTCAAAGAATTCATCAATGACTTGAATAAACCTATTTATCTCATCATCATTCTCAAAAAAATTCCAATGTTGGACATTATCAGGCAAGGATGGTCTATATTTCATCTGAACTTCATAAACCAATCTGGGAGGCATGGGAGGGATAAAAATGCTAGCAGACATAGCAAGGGAATCAGCAAGCTGATTCTTTACTCTGGGGATATATGAGATACAAAAATTATCAAAAGAATCTTTGAGTCTCAATACCTCATCTCTATATGCTTTCATCCTTGGGTGCTTTGCTTGAAATGTTGTGTTCACTTGCTGAATGATAAGATCAGCATCTCCAAACACCTTTATGTTCTTGATTCCTCTGTCTTTAGCTGCGTTAAGACCCAATATCAAAGCTTCATACCCTACTATATTGTTGGTAACTTGGAAAGCCAGCTTAAAATACAGGTGTGTGCTTTCTTGTTTTGGAGATATCAGCACCACCCCTGCTCCTGCAGTTTCCCTTGAACATGCTCCATCAAAAAAAATCTCCCAAACCTGACTTCCTTACTCTGCCATGGCCTGGACTATTGGTTTCTTGAGGTGCATTGAGGCCCTCTGAGGTTCTTCTATTTGGAGAATTCATGCTCCAAAGTCAGTGTCCACAGCGTATATAGGATGATTGGAAGGATTCTTCTCATCACTAATGATGTAGGCCAGCTGTGCCACTCTATATAGTCTCCTGCTTTCTCCTCCAAAAACTGGGACAATGGCATAAGATAAGTCTTGTAATGTCCCGCCTAGTCTCTTAATCCATCCTCTAGACAGTTGCATGCCAAACTTGGGAGGGACATTTGCTACCACAATGTCCATCATCATGCTCTTCATGAGTAGCTGAGTTAGGGTAATAGCTAAACCTTTTATTAATCCCAGGCATTTTACCTTTCTTGAATCGAAGGAAAATAGATCATGATAAGGTCTGGTGATGTCAAGGCCTAACTCTTCCATGACAGCTTTGGGCATCAGATTGTGGCTGGCCCTTGTGTCCAACAGGCAGTTATGGAGGATTTTGTCATGAATGGTCAGGGAGACATAAAATGATGGAGAATTATCATCAACAAGTTCAGTCATTAGGCTAAGTACAACTGAAGGCTTGTCATCTTGCAAATTGACATAGTCAGTGGAGGCTTGCATGGCTTTCAACTCAAGAGAATCAAGGATAGACTTTCTAAAAACTTCACTCTTTGCAAGTTCTATCAGAGGCACAGATATTTTTAACTTCCGAACTTCTGATTCAAAGCTGAAAGGGGAAGGGGACTTGTCAGAAACTCTTACATCTTGAGCTGGTGCTTTGAGGATGACTGGGTCAGTTGCTGGCCCTTTCTGTTTGATGTTCTGATGCTCTGTGAGGACAACAGCTCTTTGGACAGGATTCTTCTTGACATTGCTTGGTCTTGACCTTAGATTATATATTTGTTGTTCATCAGTCTGCAGAACAGCCTCTCTGTCCCACTCTTGACTAGTTTGGTCCTGGAGTAATGATTCTTCATAGGTGGCCAATGTCAAGAAGGCAGCACTGCCCTTATCTTCCATGCAATGTATTTCATCCTCTTCTTCAAACTGCTCCTCCTCCATGACTGTGTTTTGGAAAGGAGCCTTAATCCTTTGTTCTTCACCGACTTCTTTACGCCTCTGAATGATTTGCAATTGTTCATTTGCTCTTCTGAATTGATTTGGATTTCTTGGAGCAAATGTGTTTGGAAGCTTTGCCTTCCCATAGCTTTGCTCAACCTTCAGTTTAGATATTTCAGCAGCCAATGACTCTATCATTTTAGTCATTTTATCTAACTTAAGTTCTGAAGATGAAGCAGAGGAAGAAGAAGCCTCACCTCTTTGTCTTCTCCTATCAGTATGACCTTTGAGTTTTTCTGCAGCCATGATATTAGATTCTACCTCTAGGGTTGCATCCTACATTTCGGCCATAGTGGCACATCTTCTTTCTCTCAATAGCAAGCAAAAATCCAAGTCAATGCATTGGCATAAGTGAGTTTGGCAGAGGTGGGGGTGGGCTTTACTTCAGTTGGTATCTTACTATACATACGATTGAATCTTTTATCAAAATCAGACATTGATTCCCCATTTTCCCTCTTTAGGTTTCCAAACTCAGTATGGTAGTATAGCAGGTCTTTTTTATCCCCCCAGTGCTTCAAAAACACATCATCCAACACTTCAATGTCTGCTATAGACCTAGGGGCTAGTTCTTTGAACAATTTTCTAGCCTCTCCATCAAGGCTTTGGACAAATACTCTCATCCAGATATCATCCTCACTGATATCTAGGTTATCAGCATAACTATAAAAAGACTCAAGGTGTTCTTCAGTTGTTACTCCCTCTATACCAGTGAACTTAGGCATGTATTTCTAATACTCCCCTGTAGGCATGGAATTCAAAGAAACACGCAAGACCAAGGGTCCATACCTAGCAGCGATAATTCTTTCCATCTTTGTGGGTGCTTGTTGGCCTGCCATGACTGGGGTAGATGGACGGATACCGACAGATTGAATGGTAGGGAGCAGTGAAATAGATGACAGGGACAAAGGAATATGATAGACTGTATGGGAGGCTTTCTTTGGACTGAGATCCAAAGGGGAGCTTAATGAACAAGGAGCTTTATGAATCTCTGAGGGTATTTCTTCACTAACAATGCTAGGCTCTTTATCTTCATCCTGAACATGCTCAGTTACAAGCCTCTCTTGCAGAGATACATAAGACTGTTTAGGCTTACCTGATCCTGATGCTCCTTTCTGTGATGCTTTTCTTTGCTTAACAATCTTCTCAGGGTTAGGCACTGGGCCAGCTGGTGATTTCTGAGGATTTCTCTGAGTATGCCTCACAAACTGAGCCATAATTGAAATTTGGAGTCGCCACTAGGTTGGTCCTCTAGTAGAGTCGCCAGATAGATGATTACAACCAGAAATGTGTCCAGACTTTGTCTATCAGCAAAGCTGGGGCTGTGTCGTTCTCCTAGGGAAGCTGATGATCCATATTTAAACAGGAACGCAATAGATTACAGAGATACCCATAAATACAGAGATGTGATAACCATAAATAAAGAGATGCAGCGGAAAATATACTTCATTTCATTAATGGAAAATACTGAAATATGCTTACAACCAAAAATGGAAATAAACCAACTAGGGCGATGGTAGCTTATCTCTGAGAAGAGATGTGCGGCTACATGCCTTTGAACTGTTCCCAACTATGTTACAATGAGGCTCAAAGGCCTAATTGTTGAGAAATAATGGAAAACCCTTCACATTCCAAAACCTAACCCTAGAAGATGAAACGCCAAATTGTGGGCCCCGTTTTGGGTAAATTGGTACATCAATTTCCCGGGGTCGTAACTTTGGCATACGATCTCCGTTTGACGCGTATGATAGCTCGTTAGAGAGATCTATCCGAGAACTACCACTTTGGGAAGGGCAACATCAGTCCATGGACCCATGTTGCCCCCAGATTTCCCAAAAAATGTCATCTAGGGCCTCAAAACGGCTCTAGAAGTTCAGGACCCAAAAAAACTGCTAAAAATAGTAAATTGTGCTACAATTATGGAAACTGAAAAAATGAAAGAGACAAATGTGGGGGTCCAAATGGGATAGGTGGGTGGCCACCAACATCCACCTGGATCATGAGTATTGGTGAATGAACAATGGGAAGTTTTGGTTTAGGGGGGGAGGTGGTTTTAGGCCATATCGCACCACTTTTGGATGGAGGGCAGTATTTTTCGCGAGCACACGATATACCCTGGTGTCGCCACGTAGCCAAACAATGCTTAGCCAAACCGCAAATCTCACGTGCTCTCAACCCTTTAACTGTCGGACAATGAATCTGCACGATATGGCTGTGCACTGTTGGATTTGAAGGTGGGAGATTGGAGGGATATCGTGCGATGAAGTTGCCCAAAAGGAGTTGGGATGTGGTTGGCGGGGCCTGGGGTTTAATTACAATGAATTATTATTAATTAACAAATATACGAGATTTAAATATAAGTAGTGGGTTAATAAGAGGTGGGGACCATGGGTTATATGGTGGCAGTTTTTAACTATACACTAAGGTTTGGTGAGTTAAAGGGTGTCGGGGAATTATAACGTGGGGGACTATAAATGTATAAAGCGAGGGTATAGTAAATAACTTAGGATAAAGGGTTTTAGTGGGTTTTTAAGGGGAAAAGGGAATTTGATAAGGGGGGAATGCATTATTTGTGATGGGAATGGGTTTCACACTAGGGAAAGGAGTTTTGGGAAGGGGGAATGATTTTTGAAGGATAATGTCTAGGGAAATGTTTGAAACCAAGGGGGAAAAGGTCAAAATGAAGGGAAAGGGTTTTTACAAGGGGAAATGAAAGGATAATGAGGGTGAATTAATAAAGTAAGTATGTGGGGGATCTAGTGAGATGGGGGGGAATTAGTAAATAAGCTTTAGTGAATGCCCTTTCTCTTTGACAATTCCTCCTGCACATGAAACATAAGATTAAGCATGATGAATGTGCTTTTAACTTAGGAACCTTGTGCACTTGCAAAAATTCTTCTACCTACCCTTTATTTACCCTAGCATTTTCTCTTCATTCATTGGGTGCATTTGAGCTTGCTGACTCTTCATTTCTTTTTCTTTTGATAAGCAAAATATCTAATTCTAACCTTATAACTTCTAATGGCTCAGATTAAACTGATGAGCTCATTATTATTCTCTACCTAACTACTGATCTGCCAAGATTAAACAGTTTGGCTAGATCTTTATTCTCTATCTATCAACATGAAATTTAAATCATGAATTAGTCAAGATTAAAAAATTTGACCATCGTGGATTGTGGCATTCTGACAAGCTGCACACAATCTTATTTGCAAAAAATAAACTAAGAGGAGTGGCATTTGAATGTGCACACTTTCATGATCTATTTTATCTCTTTTTGGTGGGGCTCATATTTAATATTCTTTTTTGATCTTTGTTTATTTTTGTCCTTTGATTATTCTTTTAGGACATACCCCATTTACATTTTTTAATATGGGAAAAAATTTGTAGAAAAGCAAAGGTATGTACAATATTACAAGACTTAATGTAGTCAATTCAAAATTATGATCCCTATTATTATAGGAACCTAACAACGGGAAGGAAAGGTATGCTTGTGGGTTATAGTGAAAATTACAAAGCATATAGGATATATATTCCTGGTCAAAGGAAGGTCAAAATTAGTAGGGACGTAACATTTGATGACGATGCAGCTCTTTGAAAAGTAAGAGATTTTCCTTCGCCTCCTCTTCCCAAGGAAGAGAATGATTATTGGGATATTCTAGTTGGTCCTTCTGTACCCGAGTCTGATATTGATGGTGATCCCATGGATCCTATGGATCTATTAGATCCTCCTATTAGGAAGAGACCACTTTGGCTCCATGATACCTTACAGAATGCTGAAAGAAATTCTCCCATTTGTAGATCATTCAGAGAAAGGAAGAAACCATGCAGGTATTAGGGATATTTTGTAGCTATGATAATTATGATTCAAACCGAACTGTCCTCATTCGAAGAATCTATAAAATAACAAGTTTGGAAGGATGCTATGGCTAAGGAATATGAATCGATTGTGAAAAATGATGTATGGGATGTTGTACCTAGACCGAATGGGAAGTCTGTTGTGACTTCAAAGTGGCTATTCAAGATCAAACATGGAATTGATGGCAACATTGAGAAATATAAAGCAAGGTTCATATCTAGAGGATTCTCTCAGAAAGAGGGAGAAGATTATGATGACATATTTTCTCCCATGGCTCAATATACAATGCTCCGTTCTATAGTTTCCCTTATTTCGAGTCAGGGATGGACTCTTGATCAGATGGATTTAAAGACCGCATTCCTTCATGGCATGTTACAGGAAGAAGTATATGTTGAAGAAGGCATTGTATGGTTTGAAGCAATCTCCATGAGCTTGGTATGCACACATTGATAGTTACTAAGTGAAGCTGGGATTCACAAGAAGCAATGCCAATCCCAACCTTTACTTCAAGGTAGTCCAAGGTATGGCATTGATTTTGGTTTTATATTTTGACGATTTATTCTTGAAAGGTAGTGAGCCTGTGATGATTGAGTGTAAGAGGATTCTAGCTTCTGAATTTGAGATGAAAGACCTTGGTCTTATGCACTACATTTTAGGCCTAGAGGTGTGGAAAAGGCCTGGTGAGATTTTCATTTCATAAGGAAAATACGTTTTGAATTTGTTGGAAATATTTGGAATGATTGAATGCAAATTTATGGTTACACCAATGGAAATGTACTTCGAGAAGTTATGTGGAGAAGCTGTAGGACTAGACTTGGAAAATCCATCCAAGTATAGACAACTGATTGGGCCTTTAATGTTCCTTGTGAACACCCATCTAGACATATGCTATGCAGTAAACACATTGAGTCGATTCATGACCGAGCCTCTCCATGCACATTGGATAGATGCCAAACACATATTGAGATATTTGCGTGGGTCAATCACACTTGGCCTGATATATTTTTACGGAAATGTTCAACTTCATGTATACATTGATGCTGACTGGGCTGGAAATGTTATCGACAAAAAGAGCACATCTGAATGTTATTTTAGTCTTGGATCTGCCATGATATCCTAGATGAGTAGGAAACAAAATTTTGTAGCACTGAACACTGTTGAAGCAGAATACATTGCCGCTAACATGGCTAGCTACGAAGCAGTTTGGTTGAGAAATCTCTTTGGAGAGCTATTTGAGTAGGTCCTAGATACTACAGTGATATATTGTGACAACAAGAGTGGAATCTGTCTAACATAAAATCCTGTGTTCCATGGCAAGACCAAGCATGTTGAGATTCAGTATCACTTTATTTGAGACATGGTGTAGAAAGGAGTTGTTAGGCTCCATCACATATCGACAGATGAACAAATTGTAGATATTCTCACCAAGGCATTACGAAAGGGAAAAAAATTGGTCATTAGAAAGAATCTTGGACTGATGGATGTGGCCCCTCCAGATAAGGGTCAATGCTGATCGAGGAAACTGAGCCAACTCTTCCTACCCTGTTTGAGCTCCCAGGGTGAGGAATGAGATAGAGGGCTCCCAACGTTGAGGGATCTCTGGACAATAGGGTAATTCCCTATCTGTCACTCATAGGATTGAGGATGTTTCTCCCATATCTTTATAGGGTTGGAGAATGTTTCTCCCATGTCTTGTCTTTGTAGAGTATACCCCAATTGGCATCATACCCACAAGCAGGGCTTGCTGGGAATACCACTCCTCATTTGGCCAACGAGTTGAGAGTGTATTTAGTGGTGTACAACCCAAGGTGATTATGATGCGGGTTTTCTACCACATGACTACTGAGAGTCATTGTTGGGAAGATTGGTAGGCAATAGGATTGGGCAGAGAGTTACTCCCCTTTTGAGATTCCAGGTTGAGGGTAAGCTCCCCAATGAGATTCCAGGGTTGAGGATTTGCTCCCTTGTATGAAGAGTTATCCTATTTCTCAGTACGGGTGGAAGCTATTTCTCCCTGATTCTTCTTCTTTTATATTCGAGAAAGTTTCAACAAATATATTTTAACAGAGACAATCAAAGCATTATAGGATGATATGAAGATCAACTGACAAATATTAGCTAGTGGAATTTTTCCTAGTTGAGAGGAAGTGTTAATTTTTTCAACTAGGGTCATATTCCACAATAGATAGATCAAATGGCTGAGATGATGGTTGCATTAAATTCCTCTTTTCGAGAGGACCAAAATTGACCTAAAGATCACCCAATTTGGTGAAGCGAAAGATGAGTTTTGAATTATTTTATTCATACATGCATTATGGATTGGGTTGGCCCTAACCACATGGGTAACTGCTTAGGTAAGCCTTAACCCCAAGTAAACCCTCGAGAAATCCTGTAAATAGAAGTGACCTCAAGCTCATTTCATCAAAATAATCAAGCCATATTCTTTTCTTCTCTTTTGTCTTGGTTTGCACAGGTTCGATGGAAGGAGTTTGCATAAGGGTTCGAAATCACAGGCGTGAGGTTTGCTCTAACTTAGGGTTTTCTGATCCCAGGGTGCTAGCACCGAACTAGGATTTTAGTCCCTGGATGCTGGCACATAGGCTTATGAGAGCATCCAAAGAGCCCTAGACACTGGAACAGATGCTTAAGGGAGCGCCCAAGGGTTTAGAGGCAGAATTGAAGGTGTCGATCCATGGACGCTCACACATAATAGTCCTGAGAGTGTCCAAGTCATCCTAGATGAACACATAGAAACTGGAAGAGAGCATCTGAGGTTTTTTGAGCAGATCTAGTGGGTTTGACCCCAGGCACACACACAGGGTCTTCTGAGAGCATTTGAGTAGCTACAAACACCCTGACACAGTGACAAAGAGAGAGTCTAGAGAGTTTCAAATGCATGCAGACAGTTTTGCTGAGAGCGTCCAAGGTTTTGATCTTGGGTTTATCAGTTTTCTTCAATGATATGGTAGATATGGGCTTATCTCTTCTTTTATATAGATATGTAGATATGTAGATTTGGTCTATTAGTATCCACTGCAAGCATATGTATTGGGCTCGTTGTAGTCTCTGCTGAAAACTTTTTATGAGGATCTATTAAAGAATAATATTTGAAAGGGTTTCCCCCTTGTGGGTTTTTTCCATGGTCTTGGACCAATCTGCTGCCTCTTATGGTTGTGTTGTTGTCTTATTTGTCACTGCATATATTGTTCTTTCTTCAATTACATTTATGATTTATTATTTTGCTAATAATTGGATGCATTATTAATAAAAAAGTAAATTGGGCTAAAGTAATTGATACAACATAGAACATTCAGAAAATTTAACGAGTACACCAAATCCACCTTTCATGATAAGGACAATTGAGCGTAAGAAAGATCTCACTCAGATGTGTGTGGACCATTTTCGACAGCCTCCACGGACAAGCACATGTATTATGTAATATTTGTAGATGATTTCTCACGTAAGTGCCGAATTTTCTCCATGTAGAATAAAGATCATAGGTTCTCTAAATTTTTTGAATTTAAAGCAGATGTTGAGAAAGGCACTGGAAGGAAAGTGAAGGCTCTCAGGAGAGATAATGATGGAGAATATGTGTTGAATGAATTCAAGAAATTATGTGCATCATAAGGCATTCAATGGGAGTTAATAACACCCCATAACCCACAACAGAATGGGGTGGCTGAAAGGAAGAACAAAAGTATTTTGGGAGTTGCACATAAAATGTTACATGATTAGGGCATGTCGTTACACTTGTGGGCTGAAGCATGTAACACAATCGTATATGTGTAGAAAAAGAGTCCTCATCAGATTCTTGGGATGAGTACACTAGAAGAATCTTTTTCAGGTAAGAAACCAAATGTGGTACACTTCAGGATCTTTGGTACATCAATTTACTGTCATGTTACCAAGGATGCAAGGAGAAATCTAGATCCAACAATTGAGTTGGGAATATTTTTGGGGTACACAGATACACCTCACAACTATCGTGTATACCTGCCATCTCATACGATTATAGTTTTTCGTAGAGATGTGAAGTTCAATGAAGAGAAGGCCATGAGATGTTCCCTTGAGAGGGAGATTTAGTTGCATGTATATGAGGATTTTTTATCTCCAAAGTAAGAACCTCGGGATGGTGTGGAGCAGCCACAGGTAGAGGAGAAGAGAGTGGAAGCACCCACTCATGTAGAGACTTCTAGAGTTGGAAGGAAGCACACTAGGGAAGCTGACATATTGATGCATGATACTAGAGATAATATGGGAGCACCCACATCACAATGCAGGCAGAGGAGGTCATCATATCGATACACTAGCTACATCACTCTTGTTGTTGCCCTTTATTGCTTATGTAGAGAGGGTCGAGAGATCAAATTCAAGATTCCTAGTTAAAAAATCAACTAAATTTGTGATGGGGGCAATTATAAGGCCCTAGTGCCATGGCAAAAGTTCTAAGGTTCAAACCCGCGCTCATGGACCCCCCACCGGGTAAGTGCAGTAGGCTAAAGGAAGATTTTTGGAGCATACATGCACTTTTGATTAAATTTCGAGTAGGTTATAGGTGAATCACCATCCATCTACATTCGACCAGCCCTCGACAACATTTTGGGGGGGGGGGGGGTAACCTGCGTGGGTGATAGGCAGGTGCTACCCACCAAAGTTGACATGTCAACTTGGCAGGCCCACCAATCCAATGACCCATATTAATTCTGGGTGGTAACCGATGGATCCAACGTCATGCTCTACTACCTGCTGGAGGATGGTGGGGACCACCCGAAATAATGGTCAGTCCCCTGGCACCAATTCAAGCGAGGGATGAATTCAAATTAAAACGGTAACATCTCCACCCTCCTCCTAGTCCAATCCACCTTTCACCTGTCACCACTCAATCCCCTTTTGCCACGTGTCCTCCCATGACGTCATCCCATGTTAGTCGACCATTTTTCCCTCTTTGCTTATAAAAACCCTTCCCGCTTTTAATTTTTGAAATTTTTATATTGTTTCTCTGTGCAAATGTCTCCCGCCTTCCATCTGTTCTACAAAATCCATCCAACTACTTAGCCAGTCCAGAACCTCCCTCCAATGTCATTTTCAGCTATCTCCAGGGAAACCAACAAACTAGTGAGTCCCTTTCACCTATAATTTATTTTAATATTCATTGGAACATGAAGAAGGCAACCCCTAACCCCTCTAAATCCCATGAGGTTACACCCTCCTCTAGTGGTGAGCATCTCATGGACACTGAGGTGCAAATTGCTAACCCCTCTAGTACCTACCACCTCACAGAACTTCAATTTAACTTGTATGGTAGCCATGACAGAAGGGAATACCCATTCTAAGTGGTCGAATCAAGCCTGGACTACCAATTTGCACCCTTGGTATGCCATTTCCCTGAGTTTGTCTCTTGGCTAGCAGCTGTTTACATAAACAAGAAGAAATGTTTTTTCTCTACAATCAGGGTCAAAAACTTTGAGGCGACCCCAAACCTAATTTTGAAGGCCCTAATTTACCTAGGCTCCTCTGAACCCCAGAAATTCACATAAGCCACATTGGTCTACCATTACACTACACTTCTAGCTGATGAGCAACAATCCTTTCTACAAATGGTCCTTGCCCCTAGCCTATAGTCTCTGCCTATTGCTGATATTTTCCCAATAACCCTCTTTGCAGAGCCTACTCATCGCATTCTATCCCTAATTGTTGATATGTTTGGGTATGATAATGCCAATATAGCTACTAAAGCCTCTTTATGGTTTCTAAGGAAAAGGATGTAGCCTCGCCATTTGTTCGACATCCCTGCTTACCTAGTAGAGGTCGTAAGATTCCAGCTACACCATTTCCCCACGACCTCCTATTTCAAATATTACTCCCTACTGTTCTTCTTGTATGTGTACGCTCATGTGGATGAATTTGAGTGCCTGGGTCTTAATTTTGTGGCTTTCAACAAACTGAGGAAGTTTGTTTTTGACTCGGACGTTGTTGCTAGGAAGAGACAAGATCCCGAGGGCTATTCCCAATTTATATCCTCCTACATGTCCATTGCCTAGAAGATCATGCATGGTGTTTCTCCTCCCAGAGTTCTACCTCAGCAAAAGGAAATCCTCTAGCTTATCAAGGATACGAGGGTGGGGGACTGGTACATATTTGAGGACTTCACAAAAAACAGGGTTTATGGGTGCGAGCTTCCTCCTTACTTCTTGCCTGTGTTTATGCCTATGAGGATTTTCGCTCTTGAATTCATCAGAGATAGCCTTAATGTAGACCAAGTTGACTTTGTTCGAGCTAAGAAGGGACATATGTTTAAGTTGGGCAAGCCCATGGGACCTTTTATTGTCAATTCCAGGCAGGCTCACAGGGCAGTTGAGGAATTACTCAAAAAGATGAATTTTGACCTAGGGGAAGTCTGGAATTATGATCCTCATGGTGTCATTTCCAAGAGAAGAGAGAGAATACAATATTTGGCTTATGAACATGAGGATAATCCTGAGAGCGAATGGAAAGCTAACTTTGATTCATGGCCTATTATTACAGAGATGGAGATAGAGGCTCCAACATCGAAGGACAAGGAAGATAAAAGGATTGTTGACCAAATCAAAGATGTCGAGATGGAAGATGTACACCCAAGTAAAAAGGAAAAGACCTAAGAGATAGAGGAAGAAGAAACTAAGACCAGGTTAGTAGAGACAAGACCAGATCAACTAGGCTTTCAGGTGACTTTGGAAGACACATTATAGACTGTTGCCTCATCCTCTTCGTAGGTGGCCATTTTAAGTTCCAAAGGAAGTGCAACTGCTATTGAGCTAAGTTGGCCTATTAGGAAGGCCATTGAAGAAAGAAACAGAAGGTAAGGGAAGAGACACAACAACACATTACATCTCACCTAGTCCCATATTAGACCATACTTTTGGCTACCACAGACTTAGAGAGAAATCAAATGAAGTTCTCCCTCCAACACCCACTAGCATAGTCACTGCCTTCGAGCTCTCAGTTCAAGGCCCTGGATGTTTCATTAAAATTGACGAGTGTCCCTCTGCTAGATAACATTAACTTCCATGGGGAAGTGGGGGAAATTTTGTACAATGAGCTCAATAGAAATGCAATGACCATCAATGATCATGAGTAGCTGTTAGAGAAGGCTGCAACAAGGTTGAAACAGGAGAGAGCTAACTCCAGAGCTCCGGACATGATAAAATGAGAGCTTCAAATAGATTATTGTGAAGTTGGGGGTAAATGCAAAAGCCAAAGATGCATTTGAAGCCCTCCTCCAAAGTTCAAAAGCAGAAATACAGGAGCTAAGGTACAAACTGAAGATGCCAGATAGTGAACATGTGCAATATATGGAACTTTCATAGATGGAAGAAGAGAAAGAAATCCTGGCCAAAGAATAGATAGAAAGAAACAATGAGATAATAGACATCAAGCAGTAGGCAACAAAACTTTAGCAGAGGATAGGCACACACATTTGTGCAGTGCTTGTGCCTGAAAATCCCCAAAATCCCACAGAGCAGCTTACCAAGACCCTCACTAAACTCCATATTTCAAAAGTGGAGCTTAAGAAAGTGCAGAAGGATTTGGACATTGTGCAGAGAAACCTAACACAAAAAGAAAAACAACTTGAGACAACCATGACCAACACATACTTAATTGATAAGAAACTACATGCAACAAACCAGGAGATTGTTGAGCTAAAAGGAAAGCTGAAAGGAAACATGTCTCTCCTGCAGGCCAAGCATCTTGTCTTGAATGAAATCATAACAGAAATGAAAATAAAATGGGAGTACATAAATTTGATGGATGAACAAAAGATTGTGATCAAGGATTATGGGTTTTTCATCCTAGCTGCCAAAGAAGACGGGGAAAAGAAATCCTAGATTACCAAGAAGTTCATCTAGTTTGTGAATGAAATGCCACTCATTGAGTTGATGTCAATTGATTTAGTGGATAGAGTGCCTGCTATCATGGAGATATCTAAAGTTTTCAAGAAGGAGGAGGCCAGAGTCAAAGCTGAGGAATTCCTATGGGTGGTACAGAAAGATGTGGACGATTTCCATGATTAGTTTGATGAAAGAATCAGGGTAGGTTGCATTTTTGTTGGGATCTCATAGGAATGCTAATCCCATGGACACAATATAACCAGATGTTAGTGGAGGCCAAAATCAAGGCAGATTCCTCTCACGAGAAGGTTGCCACCCTTAAAGGTAAAAAAATGGTTAATTATATTATAAAGGAATTCTAGTTGTTAGGGTTGGTAAATACCTTGTTCTACCCTAGGTTGGACTATATAGGGGTCACAAATCTCAAGATCACATTTCAGTGATTCTTTCATGCTCCTCTACTAGCGCTAACACTATGGCAAAGGTGTGAGCAGTTTTTCAATCCTCCCGTGCTCCATATCATCAACCCAGCGACACTGCCTCTAGAACCTATTTATCATGACTAAGGATGTTGCTGATCATGTCAACCGTGACACTTTGATTTTCTATTTTATGTAAATATTTTATTTCAGAATAAACTATGTCAATTAGTTAGAATTTGATTAGTACAGTTGTGCCACTAAGCATACTGATATTTTGTTATGATGATTCCCTGCCAAATCAAGAAAGAATATTTTGTAATGGGTTGTCCCTCTGAGGCCCTATAAAAATATTTATGATACAAAACCAAGGGTTCATAATTTTGGTTTTCCAAGAGAGAAGCTTTGCAAGTTGTCAATGAAATGTATGCTCTGTGGAAGATTAATAATTTTTTTTGGTGATTCTAGCTCATATAAATGTGTTGTACGTATTTCTTCTTGTGTTTGTTCCATATGTTCTCACTCTTCTTCTCAGATTACATGTAATCGCAGCTGTTGGATATGTTTTCAATGGAATTATGGATTCATCTAGGTCTAATGTTGATTAAAGATGCCTATAACTGATATGAATTGTTATCCTTAAAATGTTATCCATGTATCTCAACACTTCATTTAAACATCCTTCTTATACATTTCACACTGAACTTCAATGAATATGATTCTTAAGTTTAAGCCCCATGTGTTAGTTTTCTTTCCTCTTTATTTCTTCCATGTGATATACTACAAATGACCTATCAAATTGCATGTGTATATGACGTTGACCGCTAGAGCTAGATGTTAATGCTTCTGTGAGTTATATATGGCATTCAATCTTGTATTTCTCCTCTTAAGGATGGTTCTGAATCAATTTCATCTCGAATATGATAAATACTGAGTGTAATAGAAAATATCAGCAGATCCTAGAAGCACTCATCAAGATTTCCTAGGCACTGGCCTCCTTTCAACCTAGAGGTTGTCTCGAGGAGCTACAACATCTTCTAGTGCCATTGTCGGGGAAGAATCATAATTTTTTCCCTGGGTACAACATTCATACACCCTTTATTAAGCTGAGAAATAAGGGGTGTGGGTTGGATATCTCTCACCTTGGAGACTCCACTGTCTGAATCTTATTTTTGAGCATCCTAGCTTTCGAAAGGCCACACACTTGCTCTGACACTTCACATAAGAGAAATCCTCCTGTGTTTGACCCTGAAAATATAATATCTAGGACAGAAGGGAAAGAAAGAACCCCTGCCACTCTAGTTCTTGTGACCTCTTTTCTAGAAATATCATCATCTAGCTCTAAAAAGTTGTGATAAATTACCATGTCTTCTTCCAAAGTCTTGGAATATCCTAAGGAACGTTGTGCACTTTTTGGAACATTCTCTTCTAGAGTCAAAATCAAAGAAGATTATATCAGCTCTCCCTCTTCCACATTTCATACCTTCCTAGAACCTGAGGAGGTTAAACACATTCTCATAAACAGTCCAACACAGAGTGTAAATAACCTTCCAACTCAACCCTAGTCAGCTGTAATTTAGACAACTCCTCAGTAAGGCCATGTGATAAAACTCTTACCACCTCCTTTGCAAAGCATGGTTGTCCTTGGTTTTATTCTAAGTAAATATGCCCCAATGGACTTTCCACAACCCCTAAATGGTATGCCACAGGACTATCTTAAGTGCCTACCATGGTTCACTGGAGAAGATGATATCTCAACACATATACATGTAGAAATCTTCTGTGCATTTGTAGAAAATCTGAATGTAGAACACTTGGATGTGGCGCTAAGACTTTTTGTTCAATCTTTGGATGGGGAAGAAAGGAAATGGTTCAAAGCCCTCCCAAATGCCTCAATCACTATCTAGGAGGAGATGGAGAATTCTTTTATGCAGAAATGGGGAGAGAAAAGGGACCATGGGTACATACTCACTGAATTTAATGCAATGAAGAAAAAGCACAATGAATATGTTTCATAATTCATAAAAAAGTTTAACAAAATATACAACAACCTTCCAGCTAAAATCAAACCTCCACATGTTGCTTCAAAAGTGGCATTTGTTGGGGATTTCGAACCTGAATTCAGATTCACTCTTAGAGAAATTTAGTCTCGTACCCTAGACCAGATTGAAATAGATGCTTTAGATGTTGAAGCAAATTTCACCTCCATTGGGAAATGGAGAGGGAAAATTGAGTATGATGATAGGAGAAGAGGAAAGGAGGAAGCCATATATTTGAGCCATGGGAAAAGGAAAACCAAGAACAAAAGTTTGAGGAGATGAATAAGCTAATAAGAAATTTTTCTAACGAGCTAGTAAAATTGGAATTAGAAAACAAAACCCTCCTCGACAGAGTCAAAAAAATCTTAATCGAAATTTTAATCCCCAGTATAGGAGACCCCTTTGCAACTCTTGCCAAGGGAGAGAAAAGATCAACAATATCACATTCAACCTCCTTTGTATTTGGAAGATGATCTAGAGGAACATGTTGAAGAAACCATGGAAGTTCAAGAAAACAAGTTCTCCTCTCTCTAAAGAGGAATATGAAATTGGATCACATGAGGAAGAAAGGGATGAGTTGGATATCCCACTGGATGATGGTGAGATCGTCAACTATTGTAGACAGTTTGCTGACTTCATGCAGGCTCAATTACATAGAAAGTATGACCTTAGATCCTCCAAGAAAATGTCATGAATGCAAGACCAAAATAATGAGCCCCCTCCCTTAAATAATCCCAAATAATTAGAGAATGGAAAGAAGCCTCTGGACATTGAAAGTCTCACCAAAAAAGAAAGTGTCATAAGATTCCATTCTTCACAAGCCTAAAGTTTTTAAAATAGAGCAGTCACCTTTACCATCCAAACTCATCTGTGATATGGAGAAAGAGCCTACTGAGGTTTCCACAACTGATAGGAGCCCCTTTGCCTTTAATCTTCAAAAATAGTTGGAGAAGGTCAAAATATCTATTCCCTTAACTAAATTGTTGAAACAACCAAGTTACAAAGCTCAAGTATCTCAGTTCATGTGTCCACCTACCACAACTCCTATGCAAGATAACTTGAATCTCCAAGAGTAAAGGCCTAGGGTTGTATTTGGGCCTCAGGTTGAGGAACAAGACTCTCCACTGCCCCTTTCTATGTTGTATTGGTGATTCATGAACTTATTTTACATAATTGTATGCTTGACTCAGGAGATTCTCATAATCTAATGCCATTGTTTGTGATGGAGCAATTGGGGCTTCAAATAACAAAACCATATAAGGATATGTACTCTTTTGACTCTAAGAGATTAAAATTCTTGGGGATGATTAAAGATTTGGTGGTCAATTTAGCTCAGATTCGTATAAAAAGTGTAGTAATGGAAATTGTGGTTGTTAATATTCCTGCAAGGTTTTGTATGATCTTGTCCAAGTCATGGGGGTCTAAGATTGGAGGATGTATAAAACTAGATTTAACATATGCTACCATCCCTATATTCAGTGGAGAATAAATATGTATATATAGAGATTTGAGATTTGTAAAGACAATTACAAAGGTTGACCGTTCAAATAATGCTCTTGTGTATAGTAAAGAGAAAGATTTATCTTGTTTGTTGTTAGAGGAAAATGAACTAATCTTGGATGAAACACGGGTGGAGTGTTCTATCCAGCTAAAAAAACAATCATTGGAATGTGATAAAGTATGGAAACTATAATTTTATGACGCTTATTCCAGGGAAGGAAATGGAGTAGGTGTGTTGTTGGTGTCTCCACTATTTCATTCAAGCTAGAGTTTGAATCCACTAATAATGCTACTGAGTATGAATCTTTGTAGTTAGGACTCCAAGGTGCCAGGAATATCAACATTGGGTGCTTGGTAGTGCTTGGAGATTCAGATTTAGTGTAAAAAGAAATAAAAAATCAATGCCAAACCAAACATCCAAGATTGAAGGCTTACTAAAATGAGGTATGGGACATGATTGATAATTTCTTCTTAGCCTTTAATATCCAATTTCTACCCAGAGATAGATATCGGATGGATAACTCCTTAGCTTTAGCTGCTAGTAACTTCAAGCCTCCTCAAAACCCATTACCCAGATATGAAGTTGAGGTCCGGTACAAACCTTCAGTGGAAGACAACGTCAAACATTGGCAGTTTTTTGAATATGAGGAACAAATTAAACGCTTCATGGAGGCTATTGGAGATTTTTCAAACTTGGTGATTGACTAGGAGGATGAGGAAATAATAGATGAACAACAAGTTAGTTGGGGAGAAACTATTGTTGGACACAACATTTTACAATTAAAGGGTAACACCATCCCCAAGGGATTGGTCCCATTAGAAAGGTTGTTTAACCCAAATCATGTGGTTGCCAAATCTATTGAACAAGAGATGGAAGAACAAGTGGAAGATTGTAACATTGGTATAGACCAAGACCCCGGGGTGATAAAATTGACAAAAGGAGTTCCTGATGGGTACAAGAAGAAGTATCTGGACCTTTTTAATCATTATATGGATGTGTTTGCTTGGTATTACGATGACCTAAAAACATTTGATACTACTATCATTCAACATAAGATACCTTTAAAAGGTGGGGTGAAACCATTTTAATAGAAGCTTGGGAAAATTAATCCTATGTTACTCCCATCAATTGAAAAAGAGCTAAAGAAGTTGCTCCATGCCAAAATAATTGTACTTTTGAGATATTCAGATTGGGTGGAAAACTTAGTCCCTGTCAGAAGGAAGAATGGGGAAATAAAGTTATGTATTGACTTTACAAATATGAACAAAACTTCATTAAAAGACAATTACCCGCTACCTAAAATGGACTACATTCTGTAGAAGGTGGTAGGTTCAAACCGGATGTCTATGATGAATGGTTTTTTTTTATACAATCAAGTGGTTGTTCACCCTGAAGATCAGAAGAAATATGCTTTCACCACAGTCTAGAAAACATTTATGTATGCCAGAATGCCCTTCGGCCTTATAAATGTAGGAGCCACTTTTCAAAGAGCCATGGATATAGAAATTTTAGGATAAGAAGACAAATTTGTGGTAATTTACCTGGATAACATCACTGTTTTTTGAAAAATAGATGAAGAGCACATTGAACATCTAAAGCTCACTTTTGAGAAATGTAGAAAGTATGGGTTGTCTTTAAGTACTAAGAAATCTCAGTTCGCTCTGAGAGAGGGAAAAATGATAGGGCACATTATGGCAAAGGAAGGGGTGAAGATTGATCCCAAAAGGGTGCAAGCCATAAAAACATCCCATTACCAAGAAATAAGAAATAAATCCAGGGTTTCTTGGGAATAATCAAAATTTTAAGGAGGTTTATACCAAATTATGTTTAGATAGTCAAAGAATTACAGAGATGTTGAAGGAGGATAAGGAAGTGAAGTTGACTTTAGAAGCTCAGGAATCATTTTCTAGAATCAAAATGGATTTCACAAAAGCTCCTGTAAATTTAGACAACCTATATTATTTAAAACCATTTTTCATTTTTTCTTTTTCTTCCCCTCATAGAGTGGTTGTTGTCTTACTACAAAAGAATGATGAAGGGCACAAGCAACCAATTACAGTTTTCTGTTAGGTGCTGCGAGATGCTAGGCTAAAGTATAATATTTTGGAGAAACATGCTTATGCCTTGGCCAAAGCCTTGAAGGATTTTAGAATCTATGTCATGCAATCAAATATAACTGCTTTTGTTCCTACAACTGGTGTGAAATATATACTGGTGCAAGGTGATAATGAGGGAAAAATAGGCAAGCCCACAAATTTGTTATCTCAAATGGCCAATTTTATTGGAAGGACCTAGTGGGGATTTTAATCCTATGCTTGGTTGATGAAGAAATCCACAAAGTGATTGATGAATTCCATAATTGTGTTTGTGGAGGACATTATAGCTGGAGAGATACAACCCACAAAATCCTTAAGGCAGTCTTTTATTGGCCTAAGCTGTTTAGCGAGGTGCATATCTATGTTCGAGCCTGCGATAAGTGCCAAAGGTTTGTATAAAAACATAAGTTATCACATTTTCCTTTAATCCCTATTTTCATTGAAGAATCTTTCAGGCATTGGGGGTTGGATTTCATTGGGGAAATACACCCACCTTCCAGCGGTAAGCACAAGTGGATACTCACAGTGACTAATTACTTCACTAAGTGGGTAGAAGAAACGCCAGCTAGAAATGCAACAGATGATGTAGTCATTAAGTTCATGGAGGAAAACATCCTTTCTAGGTTTGGTTTCCCCAAGAATTTCGTCACTGACAATGCTCATGTGTTCAAGTCAACCAAGTTTATTGATTTTTGCCAAAAATATAACATTATAGTAGGCCATTCTACCACCTATTATACATAAGGAAATGGATTGGCTGAATATTCAAATAAAACCTTATTAAGGATTCTAAAGAAAACAATATCAAAAAATTAGAAGAATTGGGATTCACAACTGAAATTTGCCCTATGGGCCAATAGGGTTACCACCAAGAGGTCCACAGGGAAGTCCCCTTTTAAGTTGGTTTATGGGAAGGCTACAATTTTCCCCACATAGTTAGTTATGCTAGTAGCTAAAATATTACAAGATGTTGAGGAGGAGCCAAATGCTTTGACCAAAAGGATAGATCAGTTGGTAGAACTTCAAGAGAGCAGAGAACAGGTATATTAAAGTTTGATCAGTTACCAGGAAAAAATGAAGTCCTTGTTTGACAGAAAGGAAAAATACATATCTGCAACCAAGAGATTTACTGCTTAGATGGGGTGTCAGAAGGGAAGACAAAGGAAAACATGGCAAGTTTGACCCTCTGTGATTTGGACCCTTCAAGATTGCTAAAGCAAAAGGTAATAATACCTTCTAGCTGGAAAATTTAGATGGTGAAGTGCTTGAGTTACCAGTGAATGGGAAGTTTCTCAAGACTTACTTCCATCACTGAAGAAGTCCACTCTCACCCACTGTAAATATCAGCGAGCCATTGTAAATACCGACATTGTTTTGTGGTTTTTATTACTGCTTTTTTTTATAGAGGTTTAAATAAAATGACTCCATACCTAGGGCGTAAGGCACTAATTTGCAGGTTCTCAATGCATTGTATACAATACATTGTCCCTAGTTGGATCCAATGTTGTTTCCCTTTATTTCTTATGTAGAGAGGGTTGAGAGATCAAATTCAAGGCCCCTAGTTAAAAAAATCAGCTAAATCAGTGATGACAGAAATTATCAGCCCCTAGCACCATGGCAGAAGTTCTAACATTCAAACCCACGTTCATGGACCCCTCACTAGGTAAGAATAACTAACTAAAGAATATTTTTCGAGGATACACGCCCTTCTGATTAAATTCCGAGTAGGATATGGGCGTATCACCGTCCATCTATGCTCGATTAGTCCCCGAAAACATTTCGAGGGGGTAACCTGCTCGGGTGACAGACATGCGCTACCCCCCGCAGTTGACAAGTCAACTTGTAGGGCCCGTCAATCCAACGACCCATATTAATTTCGGGGGGTAACCAATGGATCCAATGTCCCACTATCCTACCCGCTGGAGGATGGTGGGGAACACTTGCCATGACAGTCAGTCCGTTGGCGCCAATTCAAGCGAGTGAGGAATTCAAATTAAAATGGTAACATCTCTGCCCTCCTCTCGCTCCCGTCCACCTATCATATGTCACCACCCAATCCCCTCTTGCCACATGTCCTCCCATGACGTCATCGCACGTTAGTCGACCATTTTCCCCTTTTCTCTTATAAAAACCCTTCTCGCCTTAGAATTTTTGAAAGTTTCATATTGTTTCCCAGTGAAAACACGTCCGACTTCTGTCTATTCCACAAACGCCATCCAAATACTCAATCAGTCCAATACCTCCCTCCAACGTCATTTTTAGCTATCTCCAGGGAAACCAGGTAACCAGCTAGTCCCTTTCACCTGCAATTTATTTGAATATTCATTGGAACATGAAGAAGGCGGCCCCTAAGCCCTTTAAAGCCTGTGAGGTTAAACCCTCCTCTAGTGTCGATCATCTGATGGACACTGAGGCGCAAATTTCTTACCCCTCTAGTGCCTACCACCTCGCAAACCTTCAATTCAACTTGTATGGTAGCCACGTCAGAGGGGAAGACCCATTTCTAGTGGTCAACTCAGGCTTGTACTACCAAATTGCACCCTCAGTACAACATTTCCCTGAGTTTGAATCCTGGCTAGCAGCTGCTTCCATAAATAAGAAGATTTTTTTTGTCTCCTCAATCGAGGTCAAAATCCTTGAGGTGACCCCATAGCTAATTCAAAAGGACCTAATTACCCAAGCTCCTTTGAACCCCAACAATTCATAGAAACCACATTGGTCTACCATTACACTATCCTTCCAGCTGATGAGAAATAATCCTTTTTGCAAATGGTTATGACCCCTGGCATACAGTCTCTACCTATTGCTGATAGTTTCCCAATTACCCTCTTTGCAGAGCCTATTTAGCCCATCCTATCCCTAATAGGTCATATATTTGGGGATTACAATGCCAATATAACTACTAAATCCTCTCTAGGGTTTCTAAGGAAAATGATGAAGCCTGGCCATTTATTCGACATCCCGACTTACTTAGCTAAGGCCATAAGATTACAGTTGCACCAATTCCCCACCACCTCCTATTTCAAGTATTACTCCCTGTTGTTATTCTTGTTTTTGTACACTCATGTGGATGAATTTGAGTTCGTGGGTCTTAGTTTGGTGGCTTCCAACAAACATAGGAAGTTTGTTTTCGACTGGGACGTTGCTGCTAGGAAGAGACAAGATCTTGAGGGTTATTCCCAATTTATATCCTCATACATGGCCATTGCCTATAAAATCATTCATGGTGTTTCTCCTCCCAGATTTATCCCTCAGTAAAAGGCAATCCTTCAACTTTGCAAGGATACTAGGGTGGGGGACTGGTACCTATTTGAGGACTTCACAAAAATCAGGTTCTATGGGTGTGAGCTTCCTCCTTACTTCTTGCCCGTGTTTATGCCCATGAGGATTTCTACCCTTGAATTCATTAGATAGAGCTTTAATGTAGACCAAGTTCACTTTGTGCATGCTAAGAAGGGATATATTTTAAGTTGGGAAAGCATGTGGGACCTTTTATTTTCAATTCCAAGCAAGCCCATAGGGCAGTGGGGGAATTACTCAAACAAATGAATTTTGACCTAGGAGAAGTTTGGCATTATGATCCTCATGTCATCATTTCCAAAAGAAGATATAGAATAAAGGATTTGACTTATGGACATGAGGATGGGCCTGCAAATGAACACGAGGATGGGCCTAAGATCGAATGGAAATATAACTTTGATTCGTGGCCTATTAATACAGAGATGGAGATCGAGACTCCAACATCGAAGCAAAAGGAACATAAAAGGGCCGTTGACCAAATTGAAGATGTTGAGATGGAAGATGTACACCCCAGTGAAAAGGCGAAGACCCAAGAGATAAAGGAAGAAGAAACTAAAACTAGGTTGGTAGAGACAAGACCAGATCAACCAGGTTTTTGGGTGAATTTGGAAGACCCATTGCAGATTGTTGCCTCATCCTCTTCATAGGTAGCCATTTAAAGTTCCAAAGGAAGTGCAACTACTACTAAGCCAAGTTGGCCTATTGGGAAGGCCATTGAAGAAAGAAAAAGAAGGTAAGGGAAGAGATGCAACAACAAATGCCATCTCACTTAGTCTCGTATCATACCAGACTTCTGGTTGCCATGGACTTAGAGAGAAATAAAATGAAGTTCTCCCTGCAACATCCACTAGCACAATCACTACCTTAGGGCTCTTAGTTCAAGGCCCTGGACATTTCATTAGACTTAACCAGTGTCCCTCTGTTGGATAAAATTAAATTCCATAGGCAAGTGGGGGGAATGTTGCACAATGAGTTCAACAAAAATGAAATGACCATCAGTGAGGCTGAGAAGCTTCTATAGAAGGTCGCAACAAGGTTGAGATAGGAGAGAGCTAAATCCAGAGCTCTACACATGCAGAATGAGAGCTTCAAAGAGATGATTGTGAAGTTGGGGGTAAATCCAAAAGACAAAGTTTCATTTGAAGCCCTCCTCCAAATTTCACAAGAAGAAATACATGAGTTAAGGCACAAACTAAAGATGCCATGAAGTGAGCATGTGTAATCTAAGGAACTTGCATAGGTGGAAGAAGCGAAAGAAATCACATCCAAATAAATGATATAAAGAAACAATGAGATAGTAGCCCTCAAGCAGCAAACAACAAAACTTTAGCAGAGGATAGACACACACATTTGTGTAGAGATTGTGCCTAAAAATACCCAAAATCCTACGAAGTAGCTCACCAAGACCCTCATTGAACTCCAAGTTTTGGAAGGGGAGCTTAAGAAAGTGCAGAAGGATTTGGACACTGTGCAAAGAAACCTAGCACAAAAAGAAAAACATCGTGAGACAACCAAGACCAATGGAGACCTAATTGGTAAGAACCTACATGTAGCAAACAAGAATATTTTTGAGTTAAAAGGCAAGCTTAAAGGAAACATGACTCTCCTACAGGCCAATCAACTTGTCTAGGATGAAATCATAGAAGAAATGAAAACCAACTAGGAGTACATAACTATGAGGGACAAACAAAAGATTGTGATCAAGGATTATTTTTTTGCATCTTAACTTCCAAAGAAGATGGGGAAAAGAACTCCCAGATTGCCAATAAGTTCATTCCGTTTGCGAATGAAATGCCACTTAGTGAGTTGAGGCCAATTGATGCAGTGGATAGAGTGTCTACTATCATGGAGATCTCTAAATTTGTCGATAAGGAGGAGGCCAAAGTCAAAGCTGAGGAATGCCTAGGGGTGGTACAAAAATATGTGGATGCTTTCCATGCTGAGTTTAATGAAAGAGTCAGGGCAAGGTTTCCTAGTTGTTGGGATCTTGTGGTAATGTTAATCCCATGGACACAATACATAAAAATGTTAGTGGAGGCCAAAAGCAAGGCAAATTCCTCTCATGAGAAGACTGCCACCCTTAAAGGTAAAACAATGGTTAACTATCCCAGAAAGGAATTATAGTTGTTAAGGTTGGTAAATACCTTGTTCCACCCTAGGTTAGACTATACAGGGTTCACGAATCTCACAATCGTATATCAAGGTGTGAGCAGTTTTTCAATCCTCCTGTGCTCCAGATCATCAACCCAACGACGCTGCCTCCAGAAATTTTTTACCATGAATAAGGATGTTGTTTATCATGTCAATCGTGACACTTTGATTTTCTATTTTATGTAAATATTTTATTTCATAAGAAACTATGTCAATTAGTTAGAATTCGGTTAGTACAATTGTGCCACTAAGCACGCTGATATTTTCTTTATGATGATTCACTGCCAAATCAAGAAATAATGTTTTGTAATGGGTTGTCTGTCTATGGCCCTATAAAAATAGTTTATGATACATAATCAAGGGTTCATAATTTTGGTTTTCCAAGAGAGAAGCTTTGCAAGTTTTCAATGAAATGTATGCTCTATGGAAGACTAATAAAAGTTTTTGGCGATTCTAGCTCATATAAATGTGTAGTATATATTTCTTCTTGTGTTTGTTCCATATGTTCTCACTCTTCTTCTCATATTACATGTAATAGCAGCTACTGGATATGCTTTTCATGAAATTATGGATTCATCTAGGTCTAATATTGATTAAAGATTCCTATAGTTGGTATGAATTGTTATCCTTAAAATGTGCTCCATGTATCTCAACACTTTATTTAAACATCCTTCTTATACATTTCACATTGAACTTCAATGAACAAGATTATTAAGTTTAAGCCATGTGCATTGGTTTTCTTTCCTCTTTATTTCTTCCATATGACATACTACAAAAGACCTGTAAAATTGCACGTGTATATGATGTTGGTTGCTAAAGCCATATATTAATGCTTTTGGGAGTTCTATTTGGCATTAAATCTTGTATTTCTCCTCTTAAGGGAGGTACTGAATCAATTTCACCTCGAATATGATAAATACTGAGTGTATTAGAAAATATTAGTAGATCCTAGAAGCACTCATCAAGATGTCTTAGGCACTAGTCTCCTTTCAACCCATAGGCTATCTCTAGGAGCTACAATAGCTTTTATGAGTGAGAGTGTATAGGTTGAGCCATCCTCATTTGAGGAAGCAATGCAACAACTAGTATGGGTTGATTCCATGGTAGAGGAGTATGGCTCCATTATCAGAAACAATGTTTGGGAAGTGGTCCCAAGACCAGCAAACAAGTCAGTGGTGAGTTCCAGATGGGTTTACAAGGTAAAGCAAGAAGCAGATGGTAGTGTGGAGAAACATAAGGCCATATTTGTGGCTAGAGGATTCTCTCAGGTGGAGGGAATTTATTAAAAGGAGACCTTTTCTCCAATAGCAAGGTACTCTTCAATCATATATATTCTATCATTTTCAACGTAGATGGGATGGAAGATACATCAGATGGATGTGAAGACAAAATTCCTCAACAAAGTGATTGAGGAAGATGTGTGCAATAAGCAGCCAGAAGGATTTGAGACCTTCAACAGAGAGTCACACATGTGCATACTCAAGTGAGCATTGTATGGATTGAAGCAAGCACCCAGTGCTTGGTACACCAGGATTGATAGCTATTTCACCAAGTTGGGCTTCACCAAAAGTGAAGTAGATGCAAACCTTTAACATATTGTGGTTGAAGGTAAATTATTGATTATAGTATTATATTTCGTTGATTTAATTCTAACAGGTGATGAGAAGATGGTAAAATCTTGCAAAGAGGATCTTGCAAGAGAATTCGAGATGAAGGACCTCGGGCTCATGCATTATTTCCTTGGTATGGAAGTATGGAAAGGAGATGAGGAACTATTTGTCTCTTAGGGAAAGTATGCCAACAATGTACTGAAGAAGTTCCACATGGAGAGAAGCAAACCCATGGAGACTCCTCTAGTAGGAAATTGGATGAAGGAAGATGCTACTTCAAGAGAAGTAGTGGAGGCTACTATTTACAGGCAGCTTGTGGGTTCACTTATGTATTTGGTTTTGAAGTTAACCAGCTTAGTCAAGCAATGGTCAAGCCAACCAAAATTTATTGGAAGGAAGCTAAACATGCATTGAGATACCTTGAGGCACCATATAGTTTGGTATTTGGTATAAATGGACAAAGGGAGTGAAGCTTCAAGGCTTCACAAATGTAGATTGGCTAGGGAGCCCATCCGAAAGGAAGAGCACATTAGGGGGAATCTTCAGTATTGGGTCAGCAAGCGTTTCTTGGTACAACAGGAAGCATAGATCAATTGCACACAGTTATCTAGAGGCTATCTGGATGATGAAGGTCCTTGTTGGGTTATTTGGTCAGCATATGGATCCTACAGTGATTTACTGTGACAATAAGAGTTGTATCAAGCTCTCTGAGAATCCAATTTTTCATGATTGGTATAAGAATATCGACATATGGTATCACCATCTATGAGATTGTGTGCATAGAAGAATCATGTTGCTAGAGTACACTCCTATAGAGGAACGTGATGCAGACATCTTAACTAGGGCACTATCAAGAGGAAAATTTGAATTTCATAGAGGCAATATTGGGGTATCTGATAATTTCTTTCTTGTTGAGAGGGGGTGTTGAAAATGCAACAAGAAAATCCTAATTTATTTTTTTCCTTGAATTAAATTAGGAATAAAATTGTAATTCCACATCACAAGACAACTTATACAAATTAACTAAGTTAAATTGACTTAGTTGGCTTAGTTAATTCGAGTTGAGGGTCTAACTAGAGTCATGTAGAGTGTCTACTACATTATAGGAGCCATGGTTGAGTTTATTTTGAGTTGTAAATAATTAATTAAATTTAACTAGGTTAAAGTCAGTTAAACTAGTTCCAACTTATGGAGGAACTAGTAGGAGGTCAAACAGTGGGGTTCTGCTTCATGTGTTCAACCAGTTAACTGATGATTCACTCATAAATAACTCATGCATGTCAGATCTGAGACTTACCCAGTTGATATTGGAGTTTAGGGACAATGTACTATCAGTTGTATAATCATCTGAATTGGTGGTGCATGCAGTCAGAGGAAGGCCTATGAGGATTGCACAATTCATATTGAGGAATTTCCCTAATTAATAGGGGCTAATTCCCAAGGAAACAACCCAAGTAAATAGGGACTTGGGCAAGCCAAAATTTGGTTAAGTATTGACCAGAGCTTGTCTAGGAAGCAATGAGACATATAGAGATAATGTAGAGGTTTCTCGAGCTTGAGTAAAGAATTGTAATATTCTCATATTTTCTGACTAATGTAATATACAGATAGCAGGGGTTTTAAGTTGTGGATTTCCCCAAGAAATCATTGCGTAATGTGTTGATTTAATTATTTCTCTTGTATGCTTATTGATTTTGTGATCATTTAATTGTTTCCATTGATGAGTAGAGTAGATTCAAGTCTATTGTTTTAGTAAATTACAATTATCAGTTTGAATCTACAAGGAATTTCTACACCTTCCAACATAGCAACTGAAATTAAATTCTTCTTTAGACTCGGAACATGCATGACATCCTTTAATGTGAGAGGAGAAATAGACTCCCTTCGAAAGGTAACAACATCAATGTCAGTCATGTTATACCTTCCATCGTCTCCCATCTCGATGTGCATCTGGAGGTCCTTGTCCTCCAAGTCATTGAAAAATTATTTGTTTCCCATCATATGGAATGAGGCTCCACTATCCATATACCACACACTACCTATCATCAATGTCACCATGCATGCAATGAAGGTGAAATCCAACTCAAATTGTGAAGCTAGAGCTTCACTTGCCGCTCCTCTTATGGGCTTCTTATCGGCCTTCTTGTGCAGACATTTTGTGGCATAGTGTCCCAACTCATGGCAGTGAAAACATTTAATATTCGACAAGTCCTTCTTTCCACCCTGATTGGAATCCCCTTTGGATTTGGATTTCTTCCCTTCCCCTTTCTTTGCCTTTCCATCCAAGGCATAAGTCTCCTCGTCATTATGCTTCGATGAAGTTCCATCTCTAGTGTATCGCCTTATCTCTTCTTGCACTAAATCAGACCAAAAACACTCCCACTTTGGTAGACTCTCCCTCCCATTTACCTAATCCTGGTAGTTGTGCCAACTCTTGGGGAGGCCTAGAAGTGCTAGGGTGGCCTGATATTCTTCAAAAACTGTAATACCAATGCTCCCAAGCTCATCCCAACATTGGGTGAACCTGCTCAAGTATTATGGTATTGTGTTGCCCTTCTCCATTTTGATTTTTTGAAGCTTATCCTTCAGTGCCAACTTCTTGTGGTCAATGTTGTTCTGAAACAAGTCTATAAAGGCTTGGAACATTGCATATGGTGTATCCTTCCTATGAAGATTTGAGACAATATGATCTCGAACTCCTTCTAGTATGATCCTCCTTGCCTTTGCCAAACATTTCTTCCACTCTGCCAGATCTTGAGCATCAATTGTTGGAGGATTAGGAATATCATTGTCTATGAATTCCTTCAACCCGTTGTCTTCCAACATTGCCTCCATCCTGTCCTTCCAAGCAATATAATTTGAGCCACCCTCAAAGGCATACTCAAGTCTCAATCCATAGAAAGACATCTCGTTGGATCTGAAGAATGATCCTGCAAATTCGATTTCACCTGTAAAGATAAACTCGTATTCTTCTCTTCTAGTGAGATTTCAAATCTGATACCATGTAGAAATTCCTTGTAGATTCAAACTTATGTAATATGCTAAAACAAAATAATTAAATCTGGTCTACTCATCAATGAAAACAATTAACGATCACAAAATCACGAAGCATACAAGAGAAATAATTCAATCAACACATTACAAAATGAATTCCTGGGGAAAACCACAACTAAAAAGCCCTGCTATATGTATATTGCATTAGTCAGAAAATATGAGAAGATTACAATGCTTTTCTCAAGCCTGAGCAATCTCTGCATTATCTCTAAATGTCTCACAGCTTCTTAGATAATCCTTGGCCAATACTTAACCAATTTTATGCTTGCCCAAGTCCCTATTTCCTTGCGTTGTTTCCTTGGGAATTAGCCCCTATTAATTAGGGAATTTCCTCAATTGGAATTGCGCAATCCATCATAAGCCTTCCTCTGACTCCATGCACAACTTGTACAATTTGGATGATTATACGATTGCTAGTACACTTCCCTTGAAATCCAATCTCAACTTGGTAACTCTTAGATCTCATATGAATGCCTTATTTATGGTTGAATTATTAGTTAACTGGTTGAACACATGAAACAACACCTCACTGTCAGACCTCCTACTAATTCCTCCATCAATTGGAACTAGTTTAACTGACTTTAACTCAGTTAAACTAAATTAATTAATTACAACTCAAAATAAACTCAATTAAGGCTCCTATAAAGTAGGAGCCACTCTACATGACTCTAGTTAGACCCTCAACTCGAATTAATTGAACCAACTAAGTCAATTTAACTTAGTTAATTCTTACAGTTGTCTTGTGATGTGGAATTACAATTTTTCTCCTAATTTAATTCAAGAGAAAAATAAATTAGGATTTTCTTATTGCAATTTCAACATATCTTCAGAGATAAGCTACCACCATTCTAACTAGCTTGTATAGCTTTATATTTCATAGTCTTTTTCTATTTCACTTATTAAGATGATTTAGTTCTTGATATATTATTGTTCTCTCTACAACTTTCTTCATGTGTGTTTCTATTCATGTTCATACTTTTCATTTCACTCTATATACATTCTAGATTAGATTGTTAATGAGTATGTTGCTTCAGTTCGTAGATATGTTAAAAAGATGCAAAAAGACACCCATGAAATATATTTATAGTATGGGTCCATTCATTGTAAAAAAATCATATCATTGATTCATTTTATTTTATTTACATATAATATGTTATTTATTCTAATTTAATCGAGTAAACATGTTTGGCTTCTACGAATCATTTGGTATTAGAGTGAAAACTTTCATAGATAAAGTTAAATGATCATATGTTTTTCCATCACCATTTTATATATATTTATATCATGGATGTAGTAAGGAAGACTATATTTTCCATTTTTTTATCAAATGAGAATTAAGCTCATTGATACAATAAATAAAATATTTGAAAAATATAAATATGAAAAACTTATTATAATTAAATATGCTAAAAAAAACTAGGAAAAACAAAAAATTTTGAAGAAAAATTTGAAAAATAAGACAATGTTATGTAAATAAAAAGAAGATATAGTTTCAAGGGTTAGTTCAAGCGGTATAGAATCAAATGTGAAATTTGTTACTAGCTCATGGGTTCAACTCTCTTCGATTTCCTTGGGACAAGAACCTGTATATAAGAGAATATCTATAAATAAATTTCAAATAGATTTTAATAACTATCATAGACAAATACCATGAGTTACCTAAACCATAAAATATAAACCACTATCTTACATCCAACGCCAATCTACTGAGCGACACTGTTGAAATTCTAGATTGTTGTTGAGGACGATGAATCTCAACAGTTGAGGACAATGAATCTCAACAATGTCGCTTAGTAGATTGGAAAATTGAATCAAGTTATCTCACACGAATAGCGATATTGTGATACATCTTATCACTCGATGAGGCAAAGAATTAGCCAAAGAATCAATTTCTCTCGCACGAATAGCGAGATCGTGATACATCTTATGCAAAGAATTAGCAGGATAGCAACTACACTACGAGCCTTTACCATGCCAGTAATTCACGTTGGTAAATCTCTCAACTATTAATTAGCAAGCGTTGAGAAGTTGGTTAGCCTGCTTCAATGAATGCTTCATCAACTAGTTCATCTACTTAATCTACATAAACTGGGACTAGGTCTTTTACTGGATCAATGGAATTTTAGAAAACTCATATGTGAATGCCATGCTAGAGAGATGTCTTTGATGGATTATTGCTTCACCCGCCGAAAGTTGGTAGACAATCATGGAATGCGTGAGGAATGTGCATTTTCAATGCGTAATCTCTCAAGTTTTGTAGAAGGCAATATCAGCCAATCCAATTGGTTCACATGCAAGTCAATGGCGACAGATTGTGAAAGAGAGGAGATGAAAAGAGATTGTTGATGAATGGCCACATGGATTATTTCAACACAGAGGAAATAAAGTCTAAGGAGAAAGCACACAATCATTGGGTGAGTAAGGATTTGGGCTCTAGCAGTAATGGACTTGGGCGCAGTAGGGGAAGCAACAGAAGAGGAGATCTGCGTTTGTAGAGTTGCGAGGGCAAAAATTGGCATCGTTCATATCTACTACAGGATTCAAACTCTGGAACAACAATGACTGAATTGGATGAAAGATTCCAAGGTTGGGAATGAAGATCTTATAGAAAACCTACAAAGGGTGTTGGTAGTGGAGTATGCGTAGAGGGAAATGGGTGTTGGTAGTGGAGTATGCGTAGAGGGAAATGGCCAAATTGGATGAGAGATTCTAAGGTTGGGAAGGAAGATTTTGTAGAAAACTTGCAGGTATTGGTCTTGGAGTAGCATAGAGAGCTGTTGGAAAATCCTAGAAAGTGTGCACAAGGAGGTAGCCTTTCAAGTTGTGCGCGTTTCTACTAGCTGGCAGACTTTACATGGGTGAAACCATGAGAAGGTCTTCTTGTCAATTGCTAACGTGGAAACTTGAGTTTTAATGGTGGCTTATCATTTTCTTTAAAATATAAAAATCAATTAGAGTTATCCTAACAGAGATAGGCAACTTTCTAAACCACTCAAAAAGCTTCGGTAGATTGGATTGTGTGAACTGTACCACCAACTTACTAGTGCTGGGAGGACGCAACGAGTTGGTAGATAGTCATGGAATGTGTGAGGAATGTGCATTTTCAACTTGTAATATCTCAAGTTTTGTAGAAGGCAATATCAACCAATCCAATTGTTCACATGCATGTTAATGACGACAGATTTGTCAAAGATAGGAGATGCAAAGAGATTGTTGATAAATGGGCACATGGATGATTTCATCAAAGAGGAAATAGAGTCTTGTTGGAAAGGCAAAGGAGACAAAACACAATTCACACATAAAACATGAGTTGCTACTCTTCTATTGATCACACAAGACATGATGATTACAATGAACCTGGTGAAGGGTATTTAAACCTTTCCCAACTAGCTAACTGCCTAAAATTATCTTGACATGCAACTACATGCAATCTCACACTCAAAGTAGTCTATCACTTAACTCACTTGACTCAACACTCAAACACTCAAGCATGCAATCACTCAATTAACTAACTCTCTATTTTTAGCTAACTCCTCATGCAAGAGTAATTATCTTATTTTAACACTCCCTCTTAATTACGACTGCTAAACTAAAACATGACTCATGACAATTCAAACATGCCTGCTAGTCTATGTCTCAGCTAGGTTTACAACACCCAAGTTTCTTCTATGAAACTCAAACACATCTTGTGCTAATGACTTAGTAAATATATCAGCCAATTGATCACTAGATTTACAAGGCTTCAAGTGAACTTCTCCATTGCTCACAAGTTCTCTAATAAAGTGATATCTAGTATCAATATGCTTGCTCCTCTGATGAAACACACTATTCTTGGATAGTGCAATCGCTGAGGTGTTGTCACAATATATTGTTGTTGATCCTTGTTGTTTTTGCTTGAGCCCATCAAGTACTATTCTTAACCACACTGCTTGACATGCTGTTGATGTTGCTACTACATATTCTGCTTCTGCTGACAAAAGTGTCACAATGGGCTGCTTCTTAGATGCCCATGAAATCACACCTGAACCAAGGTGGAACACAAAACCAGAAGTGCTCTCCCTATCATCCAAACTGCCTGCAAAATCACTATCTGTGTATCCAATCAATTCTTTCTTTTTTGTTCTTGCCTACATTATGCCACACTCTCTAGTTCCTGCTATGTATCTCAGAATTCGTTTTCCTGCACTCCAATGTGTGTCTTTTGGAGTTTCCATAAATTTGGAAACCAAACTCACTCCTTGCATGATATCCGATCTTGTAGTTGTGAGATACATGAGGCTACCATCCAATATTTTGAATAAAGTTGGATTGACATATGATCCTTCATCATCCTTGCTTAACTTTGTATCTGTTGCAACTGGTGTAGGGATAGGTTTGCAATTTTCCATCCTGAATCTTTTCAACAAATATTTGGAATATTTATTTTGACAAATAAAAATTCCTTTTTCAAATTGCTCAACTTCTATGCCAAGAAAATATTTCATGAGACCAAGATCTGTCATATCAAATTCTTTCATCATGGCTTTTTTAAATTCATCTATGTCAAAATCACCTGTAAAAATCATGTCATCAACATATAAGCAAACAATCAAAATCTGCCCATGCTCATTTACCTTTGTGTACAAGGTAGGTTCAATGTTGATTATGCAAAATCCATTCTTAATCATGTAGGTGTCGATTCTGTTATACCAAGCTCTAGGCACTTGCTTCAGTCCATAGAGCACTTTCTTCAACCTGTAAACTTTTTTTTCATTACTCTCAACTTCATATCCTGGAGGTTGCTGCACATAAATTTCTTCTTCGAGAATTCCATTCAAGAAGACTAATTTCACATCCATCTGATATACTTTCCACTTGTTCCGAGCTGCTGTGGCTAGAATTGTTCTTACAGTATCCAATCTGGCTACCGGAGCAAACGTTTCTCCAAAGTCTATTCCTGGTTGCTGCGAGAATCCTTTTGCTACAAATCTTGCTTTAAATCTGTCAATTTCACCTTTCTCATTCAACTTTGTCTTGTACACCCACTTCACACCAATGAGATTTTTGTCCTTGGTAAATCAACCAAATCCCACGTGTCATTCTTTTCAATAGCTTCAATTTCTTCATCCATGGCTTGCACCCAATTTTCATCTTTGATTACTTCTTCAAATGAAGAAGGTTGGAATGACAACAATGCAAAATTTGAACTAACATCCAAATCATCATAAATATCTTTCAAACTTCTCATCTTTCTCTTACCATTGCTTGATTCATCACCTGATTGATTGCTGGGAGAATCTTGATTTGTTGATCTGCTTGAGGATTCATGCTTCTCCAAAAATCTTGGAGTCCTTGTTGGTGTGTCTCTGTTTGGTGTCTTCACCTGTGATTTTTGCTGCTCCTTTTCTACTACATCATCTTCTTCCATCAGTGGCACTTGTGCATCAACTGTTTTGTCTACAGTTCCATTCCATGACTCTTATTTCTTGAACACAACATCTTTGCTAATTATGGTCTTCTTTGAGACAGGGTTATACAATATGTAAGCTTTTGATTGCTCACTATAACCAATGAATATGCATTTTCAGTTTTATCATCCAATTCGCCTCTTCGCTCCTTAGGCACATGTGCATAAGCTACACATCCAAATACTCTGAGATGAGATACGCTGCAATACATACCTGATCATGCTTGTTCTAGTACTCTGTTCATCGCACTCTTTGTAGGAGATTTGTTGATCACATAAATAGCACATGCAACTGCTTTTTCCCAATACTCATTAGACAAGTTTCTGCCTTTAAACATGCTTCTTACCATGTTCATAATTATCCTATTCTTTCTCTCTACTACACCATTCTGTTGCGGTGTGTACCTCATTGTAAATTGTCTTCTGATCCCATGTTATTTGCAGTAATCATGGAATGCTTTTGAGTCATATTCTCCACCACGATCTGACCTAAATACTTTGATTTGTTGATCACTTTGGTTCTCTGGTAAGGCTTTGAATTCTTTGAACTTTGCAAAAGTTTCAGATTTCTGCTTCAAAAAGTAAACCCAAGTATTTTTGTTGTAGTCATCGATGAAAGTGAGGAAATAACAACTTCCACCAGTCGATTGTGTCCTCATAAGTCCACACAAGTCTGTATGCACTAGCTTAAGAGGTTGCTTTGCTCTATATGCAACTCCCTTTGGAAAACTTTCATGGTGTTGTTTTCCCAAGATGCAACACTCACAAGTACTAGCAAGCTCTTTGATGGGAGATAATTCTCTGACCATCTGTTTTTGCTGCAACAATCTTAAACTAGAAGAGTGCAAGTGTTCAAATCAAAAGTGCCATAACCAATAATCATTAGAAGATGCAACTGTAAAAGAACTCACCTGCCCTCTGCAATTCAAAATTAGAGGAAATATTTTGTTCCTCGTCATTTGCACCTTTGCTATCAGTTGCTTGCTTGGGGGCTTGTCATATATAACAACTTCTTGACCTTGAAAGATAACTTTGTATCCTTTTTGTGTCAATTGACCAACACTTAACAAAATATGTTTAAGACTAGGAACATAATATACCTCTGAGATTGTCTTTGGCTCCCCCTGCTTGGTCAGAATGTTGACCACTCCTTTACCATCTACTTCCACAGTCTTGTCAGTCCCCAACTTTACCTCTGTTTTCACAGATTGATCGAAATTTGCAACCAAATCCTTGTTCCCTATCATGTGGTTACTGCAACCATTGTCTAACAGCCACACACTAGCAGAAGGTTCATGCATGGTATGGCAAGCTAGCTGGAACATAGAGTTAGTACTCTCTGTAGTGACATTAGCTCTCTGGTTCCCTTGATCAACTATTTTCTTCCTGCAATCACAAGCAAAATAACCAAAATTATTGCAGTAATAACATCTCACCTTTGATTTTTCAACTCTTTGATTATTGTTGAAGCTTTTGTAGTTGCTTCCATTTGCATGTTCGTGATCTTCTCGGTCATCTCTCTGACCACCATATCTTCCACTTCGTCTTCTGCCTCTCGTTCTACTTCTGCCTCGACCTCTGTCTCTTGAAATATAAACCCGAATTTTGAAAGTGGTCTCTAAAGTGGAATTTTTATTTCTGCCTATCCTTGTCTCATGCGATAGAAGTGATCCCATAAGCTCAGCAATTGTTAATGATGCCAAATCCTTGGCTTCTTCTATGGTTGCTATCACAACATCAAATTTGGTAGACAAAGATCGGAGGACCTTCTCAATCACTCTTTGATCTTTTATATCTTCACCATAAATATTTAACTGACTTACAACAATTATGACCTAATTCATGAAAGAATCGATGTCCTTTGTCTCCTTCATCTGCAGATTTTCAAAATCTCTCATAGTATTCTGCAACTTAACAATATTGACTTTGACCATACCTTTATAGTTTGTCGCCAAAGTATCCCATGTTATTTTTGCTGAAGACGTGGTCATAATCTTCTGGAACACTATTAGGTCCACTCCTTGTTGAATAAGCTACAACGTATGTGCATTCTTCTTCTTGCCTCTCTTCTATTGTTCCCTTTCTGCATTAGTGAGAACTTGTTCTTTTTCTTCGTTCATAGGTTCTAAAAACCCAAACTTCACATAATCCCAAACATCATGTGCATGCAACCTAGCCGCCATCTTAATGGCCCACACATCATAATCTTTCCGTGTAAACAGTGGAAACTAGGGCAGCAATTTGAGAAAGCCATCTTTCTCCAAAAATTTCTTTTTAAAAAAAAAACCCTAAATTTCTCCTTATAAAACTCTTTTAAAAAAAAATACTGCTTTAGATAAAACCCTAAATTTTTTATTTAAAAAAAAATCTTAAAAAAATCGTTAAAAAAACCTTTTCAAAAACTCTTGATATTAATTTTTATATATAAAAGAATTTAAAGAAAATCCTTATATATAAAAAACTTAATAGGTGAATTTTTTTTCAAAAGTTTAATGCTATCATAGACAATCGATGGCTAAATTATAGCGGCGGCTCTGCAAGCTGCTATTGACCTCTTGGATAGCACCCGCGGATGGATGTTCATGGCAACTGCGGCTGCTTTGTCAAAACATAAGAGTTTTTTAGGCCGTCTGCCGACCAAACGAGCTCGAGCTCGGCTAGTTCGAAAATTTCGATTATCTTATAACACACTCAATGCCACTCTTAAAGCTACAACTGCAGATTTTCACAAACTTTGCTTTGATATCAATTTGTTGAAAAGGTAAAGGAGACAAAAACAAGATTCACACATAAAACATGAGCTGTTGTGCTTTTATTGGTCACACAAAACATAATGATTACAATGAAAAATATGATGATTATAATGAATTTCTTGAAAAGTATTTAAACCTTTTCTAACTAGCTAACTGCCTAAAATATCTTGACATGCAACTACATGCAATCTCACACTCAAAGTAATCAATGACATTCATAAATAGTCTTATCACTTAACTCACTCAACACTCAAACACTCAACTCTCTATTTTTACCGAACTCCTCGTACAAAAGTAATTATCTTATTTTCACAAGTCCTAAGAGAAAGCACACAATCGTTGGGTGAGTAATTGGGTGAGTAAGGACTTTGGGCGCTTGCAGAAATGGTCGTTTGAATGACATTGTATTTTCAGAATTTTTCAAGAGTTTTTTCTTTAATGGGTGTGAGGACGGTATTCTGAAACCCCAACGGAATGCATCTAATTATGGTGGAAATGTTGTGGAGAGCGTGTTGGAGGAAGATGACTCAAAAATCCAAACTCGGTGTGTTTGTTGAGGCAATCGGGGGAACATCTCCGAGGTTTTTGTTTATTCCCCAAATGAATCTGATGTGGGTGCATCCTCATCTGTGGCTGATGGTGAAATGACCTCAATGGAGGTGGTGGAGAGAACTGATGACAATGTTAGGGATTGGAAATTGGCTGCTGACGGGGTTCAACATTTGTCCAGGAGACTTGAAGTTGATCAGAGTGATGATGCCTGAGTAGATTTCCAGCCTCATAACTATGCTGATAAGAATATTGCATACCCTGAAATTGTTACACATTAATGCGCAATGGCACGTGATGTAATACTTGCATAATAACAAGGGAAGGTACATTCTATGATCAGGGCTTCTAGAGACTGGACTCTATTTAAGAACCTCAGGAGATTGGGAGATTGAATTCTATACCAACTTCAGAAGGCTTTAGTAGTAATGCTTTGGAGGATGAGGTTTTTAAAATTGCAGAGAATGGAAATTGTATCCGAGGGTATGACCATTTTTATTTATTTATTTATTTATGGTAGTGACGATTTAGGTTTAAGGAGTCTATGTTCTGGTGGTTCTGAAGAGGTTCTTCCAAAATCTTCGAAAGTGTCCCGTGCATCCTAGTATGACAAAGCATTTTGATGGTAGTCGTTATTTAAGTCATAAAGGATGGTTTGTAACATGCTAAAATCTAAGATAATTGTATAGAATTGCAGGGTAGAAGTAATTTACTACATTGTCTATTTGATCAATAGAATCTAAACCAACACAATTTCATAATAAATCAAATTAGCTATGGAGTGGCAGGAAACCATCTATGAGGCATCTGTGTGTTTGTAGAATCTTACCAACACAGTTTCTTGTAATAAACTAAAATAGCTAAGGAGTGGCAGGAAACCATGTATGAGACATCTGTCTGTGTTTTGCAGCATTGTGTATGCTCACATGCTCGAGGAAAAGTGACAAGGTTTCATGTATGTCTTGCAATTGTTTCCTTTCTGCAATTAGAAATCAAAAGCTTACATAATCCTCGATGTCGAGGATCACAAACTCATAATTCTAATTTTTCTAATTTCTCAATTGGAAAATAGCAGAATCATAATTCTAATGTTTAAATTGGAAAATAGCAGAATCAAAACAGAATGAGCCAAAAAAAAGATAAGTGGCTCTAGGATTATATATAGTTTTATTGACAAAGTCAGGTAGGATGGAGAAGATTCTATTTAAAAAAAAAGAGATATAGATAATATTAAGTATCATACACTATGGATAATATTAAGCACCATACACTAAACCAATTATTGATTTACTGTTTTTTCACCTTGTTCATTGAATATCACATTATTTTCGTCTTGATCCAAAAATCAATCTAAAATGGAAAACTCAGAACCAAAAGCAAGATCCTATCCAAAAATATGCGGTATGCGGAAGAATAGCTACTGAAGAGCAGTGTTTGAGTCCAGAAGCAACCAATTGTAAACTTCTTAAACTTCTTTTTTAATGACCACTAATTAGATTGAGGCACATACATATGAGAACTTTTTTAATGACCACTAATTAGATTGAGGCACATACATATGAGAAGGCAATAATAAAGTCCAAATTGCAGAAAGCTATCAAAGTACAGATATATTCTATTCACTAGAATCAAACATGAATATGGACTATTTTAATGTGGAAATATTCAGATCACTAAATTTCTTATAGGTTAAGTTTTGGTTTTTACCAAATGTTGTGTTGAAAGTGCCCAAATCTAAAAATATTTCAGCTATACATAATGTTTAGGCCTTTTTGAGGCAAGAGGATGCCATACTTTGCATATTTGAAACCTATTCGAGCTTTGGTGGATGAAGATTGTTCGATCTAGGTCTAAGAAATGTTGTTATGGCTTTGGTGGTTACATGAAGTCACTGATATTCTTTCATAAAGATATTTGAAGTTTGTACCACAATCATGAATTTCAAGCATATGTAGACTCTGAACAGAAATAGATCTGAATTTTAAACAACAAATCAAAGTCACTGCAATTGAAAATATAAATTAAATTTATGAAATGGCATTTTACTTAAATATTAATTTTACTTACTTCCGTATTCCCATTCTTCAGCTTTCCTTTATACACCTTAGTGCAAATGCTATTTAATACACTAAATACAACTCTCTAAAAAAATAAAAATAAAATGCAAAAAAGTTCCATATATTATACTTATATTATATTAAGTGTTCATTCATTGTAAAACATTATATGATTCATTTATTATATACAACTTATATATTAATATTTTATCACCCTCGGTACCTCCGACATCATCGAACATCTGACTTTGCTTTCATATTCCGGCTTTGTCAAAGCAGTCTCCTTTTGGTTTATGATATACAGTTCCTTGTTATTTGCAATTTCATACACCGACAAATAAATTTAGTTGGCCGTGTGGCAAATTGTAAACTAATTTTTTTTTTTAAGACTATACCATCAACTTTTATATATATATATATATATATAATATTCCCATAAATTTATATATATATATATATATATATATATATATATATATTATATAATATTCCCATATAATTGAGTAGATATCCTTCACTTTTATGTTCTAGTTAATTTCAATATTTTTATTAACATCATGTCGTTCAATGAATTCCGAATGGACATTCATTGCATTACCAAGTTATTATAAGCTTAATTTTGATTATAAATTTATTCAAATTAAAAATCGATTACATCCATTACAAATTATAATAATTTATCTATTTTGATTTTATTATTTTTAATTTCAATATTTTTGTTATTTAAATAATAATTTTTTTATTATTATTACCCTTATCTATATATAAACAAAAGTTATTTTAATTTTTAAATTTTTAAAAGTTCTTAGAGTTAGTTAAAGTGTTTTAGAGTTAAATATTAAGTTTTATGATAAATTTGATTTTATTCAATTTTTTAGGGTGAAGGATAAGGATTACCGTCTAACAAATTTATATATAGCACAGAGTATGTCCAAAAATTATTTCTGTTTAAAAAAAAAATTGTTTTCTTACTATCAAAAAACATATTAATAACCCAAGATCTAAAAATATCTGATAAAAAAGAAAACTTGCCATTATAAACTACTAACCAATAATTACAACCCACTATATAATTATTGCTATTCTTCAATGATATGCGATGCGCAGATCCATACGGGTTTCGGCCCGGCCCGGCTCAGAGATGCGAGATCTTTGCCTTGCACGTGTTGACTATAAATGAGAGTTGGACGATCCACGCCCCCACCAGGACTCTTAGGCTTTTTAGGTATATCTTTTACATTCATCAGTTTTCTTTATTTTTTCCAAACAACTCTGTGTTGTGTTGGGATCATTAAATTTAAAATTTACTTTTTTAAATACGTATTTATTTTGCCATTGGGATTATTAAATTTAACTTTAGGTTTTTCAAAATATATGCTTTTAATTTATTATAATAAAATGTATAAGCAAAGATGATATACTTTTGGAATCTGGATTTCAGAGATCTCTCATTCGGATCTATTACATACATCTTTTATATTGCCCACACTAGTTCATCTTCTATATTTTGTTTATGGTAATTAGTCATGGTTATGGTCATAATTTTTTTTATAATAATTTATAATAGTAATCTTTATTATTTAATTATTTATGGTTAATTTAATAATGAATTATGATAAGATTGGTTATTTTTAAAAAGTTTTGTTTTTATGTGATTTAAAAGTTTTGAAGATTAGAATATTTGTGCTAAGCAGATCTACTGAAATGAATCATTGTAGACTCAACCATAAAAAAATGTCAAGAGTAATTTTTTAATAGTAAAAATGCTTTAATGATAGGGACCAAAAATTAAATTAAATTATAATAACAAATGATGATTATTTTTCGTACAATCTAATAAGCAAGTTATAATTGAGTTGACCACACCTAAAAATAAAAATAGAGTAAGAATAAAATATTCATTACCATATGACAATGAAAAATGAGTAATAAGGTTTCTAATAATAATTAATTGAAAAAAATTTAAAGCATTTTTATATCTTGTGTTATAATTTACAAAGTGTAGATTAATTTGTTTGTATTAGATTTAGTCTTTATAAATCATTAATTCAAATCTTATAGATAATAGTTGATTGAAATATTTATGAAATATAAATTTGTTTATATTTATATTTCTATCTATTTCTTATATTAAAATTAATTGAAAATTTGTTTTCCTTGTTTTCTCTTAAGGCATTCTCCATATATATATATTGTTAATGTTAGATCAGGGACTCCACCTTTGCTCGCTTCGAAATGTTGGGTCCAAGAAAATTATTCCTTTTGACATCTCTGAAAAAGTTCTCTTCTAATCATATTTATATCTTAAAGTATTTTAAATTTTATATTTATAAATTTTATATATATAAAAGTAAAATTAAAAATATTTTATTTACTAAAAATTAAATAACTTCTATAAAATGTGAACTTAAACTTAAATATATATATATGTGTGTGAGAGAGAGGTCTAACTTAGAGACAAAATAGACTTTTTCGTTGGAATCCAACCAAACAATTTCAAGAAAGAATGTGATTTTTTGTTTTTTAAAATGCATTTTTGCACTTGAATTCTACAGATTAATCAACTTAAACTCAAGTTTTTAAAAATATGTGATGAGTTTTGATTAAAATTAACCAAAAAATATGTCGTGAAAAAGATCATTTCGTCTATAAGTTACACTATATATATGTGTGTGTGTGTGTGTGTGTGGGGTGATAAATAGCGAGAGGGTAGGATGAGGATGTTAATGTCCCTACACACGTCATTTATGGTGAAAACATTTGATATGATCAGGTCACACAACGCGAGCTTAAACAACGTTTTGGAGGGCATTCTATTTATAATTGTTATCTGCTTAATTTGAGTTCTCGTTTGTGAGCTACGGGAAATGATGGAAGGGGTTGTGGAGGGTGATAGTGTCTATTGCGTAGGGTGGCCTTGCTTCTTGGCCACACCACGCTCAGAGGTTCCATTTGGCAACGTTGGTTTATGAGCTTTTGTGAGCAGGGTGTGATGTTGGTGTAGGTGGAGGCTCAGTTGGTTGTTTCTTAAGACCTAGGTCCAGGGTGGAATGATGTAATTCACAAATTGTCATGGCATAAAAACTCACGTGTGACATTGGAGGTTGGGGTGCTCTACTATGTGGCATGGGAGTTGGCCAAGAGTGCCTTCAAGCAAGTATGCTTTTGTAATTTCGTCTTTGGGGTTTTTTATCGACGTGGGTCTAGCTATTGCATGTTCTAACTCCTTCGTCAACTGTGGGTGAGAAGTGTAGGGTGGCGGGTTTTGTCACTGTTAAAACTAGAGATGGAAGCCCTTGAGGGGGATTTGGACCTAGGGGGAACCAAATTTGATGTGGATTCTTGTTAGGGGAGTGGGGGTCTGCGTGGTGGAGGTTTGATGGTTTTGGGAGTGGGCGTCGCTCCACGTGGTGTGGGGTGGTTTCTCTTTGGAGCATGTGATTGGAAGGAAGCTTGCAAGGCTAGAGTAGACATGGGGAAGGGGTCCACTTGTAGTGCGTTAGTGTTGGCCCGTAGCCTGGATGGTCTGTAGTGAGATTTGGTGCAAGTTCGTGGAGTGGGGACCTTGTGGAGTACGAGCTGGGTGGTGGCTTAGGGGGTTGATGCAGAGGTAGTGGGGACAGGCACCGTGGGGTACCGACTCGCATGGTATTGGCGTAATGCATTAGGATGGCAGGTGAGATCTAGAGGGGGAATTCAAGTAGTCGGTCGGTTCCCTTAGCAGAGTGGACCTTCCCCCCATTTGATTCTTTTGAGGCACATAACACAGATGGTTGAGCAACTGGGGAGGGATAGACATGACGACCGCAACGAATTAATTGCTTTCATGAATGATTTACGACACAACCAATGGCATATTCTAGATAAATTAATTTCTCTCTGGCGCGAGCAGAGGCATATTCAAGACAGAGACAAGACCGCTTGGAGGGTTGTCTGGATCATATTGAAGCACATGTTCATGAGGCCTTTCACCAGCCTTTTTGATCCAGGTGGATGTTGGTGGCCACCCACCTATCCCATTTGGACCCCCGCAACTGTCTCTTTCAGTTTTTAATTGTAGCACAATTTACTATTTTTAGCAGTTTTTTCGGGTCCTGAATTTCCGGAGCCGTTTTGAGGCCCTAAACAACGTTTTTTTGGAAATCTAGGGGCAACATGGGTCCATGGATCGATGTTTCCCTTCCCAAAGTGGTAGTTCTCGGATAGATCTTTCTAACGAGCTATCATACGCTTCAAACGGAGATCGTATGCCAAAGTTACGACCCCGGGAAATTGATGTACCAATTTACCCAAAACGGGGCCCACAATTTGGTGTTTCATCTTCTAGGGTGAGGTTTTGGAATGTGAAGAGTTTTCCATTGTTTCTCAACAATAAATAGGCCTTCGGGCCTCATTGTAACACAGTTGGGAACAGTTCAGAGGCATGTAGCCGCACATCTCTTCTCAGAGATAAGCTACCATCGCCCTAGCTGGTTTATTTCCAAATCTGGTTGTAAGCATATTTCGGTATTTTCCATTAATGAAATGAAGTATTATTTCCGCTGCATCTCTTTACTTATGGTTATCACATCTCTGTATTTATGGTTATCTCTGTAATCTATTGCATTCCTGTTTAAATCCGGATCACTTTTTCCACATGATGATGATCCAATTGTCGCAGGTTCAAGGAATGTTGAAGCTTTGGGATGATTGTTAGTTATCTTTATGCTTTGGGTCAATTTCGTCTACTATGAGTAGCATGCATGAGATCCTGTGGTTTCATTTTGCTTCTGTCTATATGTTTTTGTTTGTATCTCCAAGACAACAAGTCTGGTAGGAATGAGATTAGAGACATTTTCACTGTGATCCAACCACGATGTAACCATTTGAACAATTAATAGAAAATGTCAGTATATATTTATATATATATATATATATATCTATCTATATATATTATAATCCAACCCGAAGTACCATTTGAACAATTAATAGAAACTGTAAATATATAGTTATATATAATATATATATATATATATATAAATATATATACCAATTGCTGAGAGGGATCAAATCTCTTTGCAGTCCCTCTCGACACTTGGTAGATTAAGGGTTAAGATGAATTTAGTTTGGTTTAACCCCCCAGGCTATATTCCACATGAATACCATGGGTTCTCATAAACCTGGAGCTCAAAAACCACTAGTAACTTCACCAGGTTAGGTTTACCTTAATTAGCCAATGAAAATTAATTAAAAAAAACGCAAAACTTTTAGTTTAAAGTAGAGTTATTTTTAAGTTTATCTTAATTACCCAACAAAAATTGATAAAAAAAAATAACAAATAATTTTTAATTTAGCATAGTGTTATTTTTATTTTATTTTATTTTGACCAAGTCAAAATGCTTAGAGGATAAGATATACAACATCTCTGCATGCTAGGTTGTAGGAGCAACTCTCAGCACTGTATTATATTATATAATATATATATATATATATATATATATATATATATATATATATTCTTGTCATTTGGAGTTATTTTAGATGATGCCAGCCTAAGTCGACAATACCCACATTATGAAAATAAAATTGCATGTCACTGGTCCCAGGCCTTAATCACTTGATCCATGGTGAAAACCTTCACAAATAAAGGTTTAAGGCTTCTTAATTAAGTCTCATGCGGAAACATTATATTTGACTATACACAGTCTGACCCCTTAATTAACCCTTGAGCGAAACTTTACCCAATGTTCATAAATTTTGGTTAATTCTTATACCTTGGTACTTAACCCTCTGGTTGAATTCACTATATGCTCGTCGTAATCATACCATGGTTAGACTTTGGTTAAACCCGACTTAACCCAAAATACCTTTAATGCCACTATTTCTATTATAATTCTCGTATAATAGAAATATTACATAAACCACACTTAACCTTACCTTTTCACCTTTCCTCAGCCTTTGCACATTTATCGATGTTCTCTCATCGCGTTTAACCTCCACCGTTGATTTCACTCCATTAGATCAACGATTGTCACGTCGTATCACAACTTTGATCCATTCACCCACCGGAACTCAAATGAACTTAACCCACATTGATAACATATCGGGTCTGCTTTTTCCCAAGCCTTATCGGCTTCAATCTCCGCTGTTGATCTTACCTTTCACTTCGACAGTTGTTGGATTACCCAATCAACAGAACTAATTGGCGATCCTCCATTGTTGATCAAGGCACATTTGATCCAACGGTTAATAGCGATATCAGACGGGAATCTTGCGCGACGTTTACCCGCCTAATAAAGTGGTTTTCTCTCTCCACCTGAGTGCTATGTGTCAGTCGATAAATGGAATCGAGTGACCACCCCAAATTACCACTTACCACTTTTTCTCCACCCTATAAACAACTTCGTTGATAAAACCTCTTTTCTTCCTTGACTAATGCACGAGCTTATTGGCGCGCGATGACCAGAGATCTTCATCCATCAGATGGATGCGACGACTCCTCCAGATTCCTCTTCCACTAACACTTAAGTTTTAATCTTCGTCGTTCATTTCTTTTACTTTATGCTGCGTGACTTAATCTTGATCGCCCATTTCCTTCAACCTCATTCTTTGATCTCCTACATCCAACGACCCCTATACATCATCACCTCATTTCTTCGTCCTTCCTCTACTTCATTTTTATGCCATTTCTCAGTGCTTTTGTGATTTCGGGTTTCTTCAGGGTTTCAATATTTAGTTTCCCTGCAACACAACTCCCTCTTGATTTAACTCCGCATGCTATTAACACAGTCACTCTTGAATCTCGACTGTGATCCTTTGAATGGATTCAAGCGTTCCAATACGATCCTTCATATCACTTCTTTTCTATGTTTTGCTCGAACTCCACCTGCAACCTCTGTTACACAAAACTTACTCTAGTTCACACACAGATTATAACTAAATTACTCCATACACACACATAAACTTAGAATCAAGTTGTTTGTATTAATAAATAGGTATTTATACAGGAACTCTCTGCTTGGCTTGATCTTCTGTATCAGTGGCCTCTGTTTTCCTAACTGCTTGTAGACTTACAATCAAACCTTTAACTCAAAACCTCTAACTAGCTAACTATCTAACTTGACTAACTTTTTCTTTGCCTTTTTGGCTTACATTTATACAAAAGGATTCTATAACCAATCCCTGGTTTAGATCCATAAAATTCTCAACAAAATCCTAAAATTTCGTCTTTATCCCTAAGGATCCTCTTTAATCCACAAATCATGAAACCAACTCCTAATCTAAGATTTACAATTGATTCTCAAATCTTTCAACTATCCTAAATCTCTCATGTTCTCCAACATTTACAAATATGCCTCACAATACTTAATTAACTCCTATTCTCATTAAAATCACTCAAAAGCCTAAGTAATTACATTAATTTTAACACTTACGAAACCAACTTCCTTAAAACACAAGACCCCCCTATGTCTACTAAAATACAATGATTCTTCTGAGCTGAATGCTCCTGCATCCGACTCCCAAAGTAGAAAGCATTCCTGATCTCTTGATCATGTGTCTTCATATGTTGATAGAAAACCTCCAGGTCCCAAACTTTAGTTTGTAGTTGTCTGAATGCTCTGCACCTTCGTTGTTGCTGCATGTTTGTTGTCTTTTGTTTCATCTTTCTCTCCTTGTCAACCAGGTTCACGTTTTGATTGATCATCCTTCCTGTTGTCATTTACCTCATCCTGGATTGTTTCATCATCAACTGTCATAATTCTTCAATCTCCATCTCTAGCACATCCTTGGGCTGGTCCATACTCTGCCACTTATTGTTACCTCTTTCTCTTTGTTTTAGGATGTTGTTGTTGTTCACTAACTCTTCAAACTGTTGTTCTTCTCTTTGAAGTTGTCGAATTCTTACTGCCGCCCTTTCATCCTTACTCTCTTTCATGATTATCTCTTTCTGCATTGAATCCTGACTTTCCAGCATTCTCTCCAGCAATTGAACATCTTTGTTCCATGGATTAAATTCTTCCACAGGATCTTCTTCTACCGTCTTTACTTGGCTGCTCATATGTGCCAAATTTCCTCCAGCATCTGCAACTAAACCTGCACTCACAAAACAAATATTAAAATAAAAAACATAAGGCCTCAGTGCCTCTTCTTCCTTTGGCAACACTTCAGTATGTTGCTCTGATTTCTCCTCTTCTATAAGCACACAAGTATGTTGATTCAACCTCTTTAAAGAATTCTCTAATGTACTCTCAAGACTATCATTTAGTCTCCCCTCCACATCATCTGCTCTAATGATGTCTTTTTTCTCTTGTCCACTGCAGTGAACTCCTTCCTCTACAATCACATTGTCATACTCTGAATTTCCCAGCAAATACTCCAACAATTCAATTTCTCTGTGACACTTCATAAGTACTTCATCATTACTTATGATTGCTGCATTTATACACAAATTATCAGTTTGAAAATTACAAGGTTCAACAGTCTCAACTGTTGCTTCACATATCAGTTCTTTAGACTGAATTTCATCTCCTTTCACGAGAAATTTTTCCTGTGTTGTCACAACTTCAAACATCAATGTATTACTAAATTATTTATGCTACAATAATTCACTGCTTTTCTCATTCAAGAGACATTCTCCATCATTCTTTACTTCGGAGTTTTTATCTGCTGAAAGATACTCTTCCATACTTTTGACAGCTTCAAAAGATTGCTCATCCTCTGCAAAACTTGTAATCACATCAAAATTATTAGATTCAACAATATAAGGTTTTACATTCTTTTGCTAGTATGCATTTGTCCAACAGTTCAGAAAATCATCAATAATTCCTTCTTCTTCACCTAGAACTTCACCCTGCTCCGCTTCACAAATGGAAACTTCCATTTCCAACTCAACTTCTCTGAGTTTTTCCATCAACCACTTTACTTACTTCTATTGTAGCATTCTCTGTAACTTAGACCACTTCACTGGCTTCTTCTTTAATACCCAACCTAGTCTTTGGTTTTCCTCAAGTATCATCCTTAATACATTGAGTTGTTCTTTCATCTTAGCAATCTCTTCGTTAATTTCCTCTTGACTCATTCTCTTTGCCTTGGCATCCTCCTTCTTCACCTTTCTTCTGTTGTGGTTTTCCTCAGAACCTCTACTATGACTAACAGTAGTCATTTTCTCCTTCTCTATCTTCATGAACTCCTTACTCACTTACTATGAGCTGCATTAAAGCCTCTACAACAGCAAGTCCTCCCTGCTGCCACTTACCTCACCAAGATTTCCTCTGTACTTGGTCTTTTGGAAAGCACTTGGTTCTCTATGTTTGGAACCTCTTTTGAGCACTTCTCTCTGCTCGTTCTAGGCTTCAACTCATTTGCACCTTTTAAGAACCTAACTTTCCTCTTGTATTTCAATCACTAATGAAATACAAGGTTCTAATCACCTCTTCTTTCACTTAGAAATTCTTACCATCTTCCTTCATCCCTTAGCAATTCTATCCACATCCTCTATGGAATTGCCTTTGTGAGCTGCAACAATACCTCTGTGGTAACAAGTATCCTTCTTGTTACATATGCCTCACTAAGCTTCTCTCCTCTGAGCTCAGTCTTTTATCATTTCTCTGGTTCTTTCCTCTGGAACCAATTGAGCACTCCTTGCTCTAGGTTGCTGCAATCTCCTCACCTTCTTATGCTGCTACCTTCAAGATCTCTACATGATCTTGTTCTACCATTCTCCTGCACTTTGAATGGATTCTTACATCTGTAAATTCTGCTACACATTATCTCTATGTGCCTATTGCTTGTTAGATTAAAATATGATCTCTTCTTTCCTGCTTTCATCACCATTCACCTGTATACACACCTTAAAACATAACTCTGTTCTAAATTTTCTCAAAGAAATTTTCACACAGAATTTCTTTGTGTTGCTCTGATACCAAATGTTTCAACCACAATTCTGCTCTGATACCAAATGATGCCAACCTAAGTCGACAATACCCACATTATGAAAATAAAATTGCATGTCACTGGTCCCAGGCCTTAATCACCTGATCCATGGTGAAAACCTTCACAAATAAAGGTTTAAGGCTTCTTAATTAAGTCTCATGCGAAAACATTATATTTGACTATACACAGTCTGACCCCTTAATTAACCCTTGAGTGAAACTTTACCCAACGTTCATAAAATTTTGTTAATTCTTATACCTTAGTACTTAACCCTTTGGTTGATTTCACTATCCGCTCATCTTAATCATACCATGGTTAGACTTTGGTTAAACCTGACTTAACCAAAAATACCTTTAACACCGCTATTTCTATTATAACTCTCGTATAATAGAAATATTACATAAATCGCACTTAACCTTACCTTTTCACCTTTCCTCAGCCTTTGCACATTTATTGATGCTCTCTCATTGCATTCAGCCTCCACCATTCATTTCACTCCATCAGAGCAACGATTGTCGCGTTGTATCACAACTTTGATCCATTCACCCACCAGAACTCAAATGAAGTTAACCTGCATTGATAACATATTGGGTCCGCTTTCTCCCAAGCCTTATCGGCTTCAATCTCCGCTATTGATCTTACCTTTCAATCCGACTGTTGTTGGATTACCCGATCAACAAAACTAATTGGCAATCCTCCATCGTTGATCAAGGCACATTTGATCCAATGGTTAACAATGATATCGGACGCGAATCTTGCGTGACTTTTACACGCCTGATAAAGTGGTTTTCTCTCTCCACCCGAGTGCTACGTGTCGGTCAATAAAAGGAATAGAGTGACCACCCCGAATTAACACTCACCACTTTTTCTCCACCTGATAAACAGCTTCGCTGATAAAACCACTTTTTTTCCTTGACTAACACACGAGCTTATTGGCGTGCGATGACTGTAGATCTTCGTCCATTAGACGCTGCAATTTCTCCTCCGAATTCCTCTTCTACTAACACTTAAGTTTGATCTCTGCCGTTCATTTCTTTTACTTTATGCTGAGCGACTTAATCTAGATAGCCTATCACCTTCAACCTCGTTATTTGATCTCCTAGATCCAACGGCCCCTATACATTGTCACTTCATTTCTTTGTCCTTCCTCTACTTCGTTTTTATGCCATTTCTTAGTGTTTCTGTGGTTTTGGGTTTTTTCAGGGTTTCAATATTTAGTTTCCCTGCAACACAACTCCCTCTTGATTTAACTCTGCATGCTCTTAACACAGTCACTCTTAAATCTCAACTGTGATCTTTCGAATGGATTCAAGCATTCCAATACGATCCTTCATATCACTTCTTCTCTATGTTCTGCTCGAACTCCACCTGCAACCTCTGTTACACAGAACTTGCTCTAGTTCACACACAGATTATAACTAAATTACTCCATATACACACATAAACTTAGAATCAAGTTGTTTGTATTAATAAATAGGTATTTACGCAGGAACTTTCTCCTTGGTCTGATCTTCTGTATCAGTGGTCTCTGTTTTCCTAACTCCCCGTAGGCTTACAATCAAACCTCTAACTAGCTAACCAACTAACTATCTAACTTGACTAGCTTTTTCGACTCCTAATCTAAGATTTACAATTGATTCTCAAATCTTTCAACTATCCTAAATCTCTCATATTCTCCAACATTCGAGAATATTTACAAATATGCCTCACAGTACTTAATTAATTCCTATTCTCATTAAAATCACTCAAAAGCCTAAGTAATTATGTTAATTTTAACACTTAGGAAACCAAATTCCTTAAAACATAAGACCCCCCTATGTCTACTAAAATACAATGATTCTTTTGAGCTGAATGCTCCTGCATCATTAGGCGGTTGGGTGAAATGGTTGTTGTCTTTTCCACCTAGAATTAAATGCCCTAACCAACCTAGATCCATCTTAACTCCACATCTACCAAGTGCCCAAAGAGATGAAATTTCTTTTTTCTTTAAAAGATGTTTGTGCGTGCACACACACACATATATATTCTTGTCAATTGGAGTTATTTTAGGTGATTGTGTGAAATGGTTGTTGTCTTTTCCACCTAGAATTAAATCCCCTAACCAACCTAGATCCGTCTTAACTCTCAGATCTACTAAGCACCCAGAGAGATCAAATCTCTTTTCTCTTTTAAAGAGGTAATCCCCTAACCAACCTAGATCCTTCTTAACTCCCAGATCTACCATCTTTTCCACCTAGAATTAAATCCCCTAACCAACCTAGATCTGTCTTAACTCCCAGATCTACCAAGCAACCAGAGAGATCAAATCTCTTTTCGCTTTAGAAGAGGTTTGTACCTCACGAGATTTGATCCCTCTAGGTGCTTGGTAGATCCCGAGTTAAGTTGGATCTAAGCTGGTAGAATATGTGTGTGTTCTTTGGGCACATGGTATTGATAATCCATGGAATTGACTCATAGTATTAATCCATGGTATTCTAGGAAAGCCTATTTACATCTATCTCTCTGGTTTTTTAACTTCAATTTTATTTAAATTATTAATTTGATTTATTTATTTTTATTTTTATTTTAAATAATTAATATTAATGATAAAAAGATTTAATGTATTAGTTAAACATATATAAATATACCTAAGAAAACATGTAATAAAATTACTACCTATATAGGTTCATTTCGATTTTACCATGGAGATTTTTAACTTGTAAATACTAGGTTTGACAATATCACGATTTATCAATACCATATGCCCAATATCATGAATTATCAATACCATATGCCCAAAAAACCAATATATATATATATATATATATATATATATATATATATATATATATATATATATATATATATATATATATATATATATATATATATATATATCTATATCTTATTATTATTATATTTATTTTTGATGACATGGTTTATAACAATAAGTTTGTTTTTTCATTTCATATTAATTCATTAAAGTGAGCCACATAATAGGCATCCAACTCTTCATCTTCTAATTCAAAAATAATAAAAATTAACTAAATTATAATTTTATTTTAAATAGTAATAATAATTATTAATTATAACAAAAATTGATATAAAAATGTATACATTTAAAGAAATGTGTAACAAGATTGTTAACCATAAATATTCACCCCCTTTTTTTATCATAGAGATTCTTAGTTTGTAAATAGGCTTTGTTACAATATCATTACCTTTCAGTACCACATGGCCATAAAACTATTAATCAAAATATTTTATACACAATTTATTTTAATTTAATTTTATAACATCTTTTTAACTAAAAGGAAAAAGAGAATAACTAAGTTTGAGACAAATATCAACTCCATCCCATCTACAACTAAAAATATATTTTGTGGATACTCTGTAGAGGCTAAATCCCTACCATCCACCTATTATTTATTGATAGTTAAACTAAAATTTGAAAGCCCTATTCCAAAACAAAGAGGTGGTGTAACTACATATTTTGCACAACACTTTTGTTTTACATTAACTAGTATAGATTCATCTTAACCATGGATCTACAAAGAGCCTAGAGGGACCAAATTAGTTGAGGTGAAAATAGATCATGGTTAAAATGAATGATTCTCTCTCTCTCTCTCTCTCTCTCTCTCTCTATATATATATATACATATATACATATATACATACATACATACATACATATACATATATACATTATATATATATATATATATATATATATATATATATTATATATATAATATTATATATATATATATATATATATATATATATATATATATATTCTCTGCAAACCATTTGTAATGTTCAAATTGCATTTTTGAATGGTTAAATTGATCGAATGCTTTGAAAATCCCCTTAAGCACTTGAATTGTGTAGAATACACAATATAAACTTGTAATTCCAAATTTTTTTTGTAATATTTTAAATAAAATTAACCAAAAAAATATATGTTGTATTTTGAGTTATTCATGCTTTTAGAATGTTACAAATAGAGTCAAATGCACATGCACAGGTACATGGTATTAATAATCCATGGAATTGGCCCATCGTACTAATCCATGGTATTATAAGAAAGTCTATTTACTTTTTTTTTAACCTCAATTTTATTTCAATTATTAATATTAATATTTTATTTATTTTGTATTTTATATAAATTGATTGAGTCAAAATGTTTACAGGATAGGACATTACAACATCGCTTTCCATTCTGGGTTGGAGAGCACTTGACCTAGCCTAGATCCAACTTAACTCTGGATCTACCAAGTGTCGAGATGGATCAAATATTTTTACATATTAAAATATTTTCATCTCAAAAGATTTGATCAAATATTTTTGCATATTAAAATATTTTCATCTTAAGAGATTTGATCCCTCTAACACTTGATAGATCTAGAGTTAATATGGATATAGGTTGGTTTAATCCCCCTTTTAAAATGGTTACATTCCACATGAATACCATGGGAAATTGTTCTCATAAACCTAGAGCTCAAAAACAACTAGGAACTTGACCAAGTAAAAAAAAATTAACTGACCGACACACATTAATTTTTATTTTTATTTCAAATTTACCTTAACTACTTAAAAGTTTTCTTAAAAAAATAATAATAATGTAGAATTTTTATTTAACATAGAGTTATTTTTATTTTATTTTATTTTGACCTAGTCAAAATGCTTACAAGACAGAACATTAAATCATCTCTTGCTTAGTAGGTTGGAGAACGTCTCTTTACACAATGAAAGACAAATTTCTTTCTCGCATATATATATATGGAACATTAATTTAAATTATTATTTCATTTTATCTTTTTTATTTTGTATTTCTATATAATTTGACTAAGTCAAAATGTTTACAGGATAGGACATTACAACATCGCTTCCATACTGGGTTGGGGAGCTCTTACTCATCCTAGATGGGAGCTCTTACTCATCCTAGATCAGGTTGGAGATCTCTTAGATCCATCTTAACTTTGGATCTACCAAGCATCTAGAGGGATCTCTCTTAGATCCATCTTAACTTTGGATCTACCAAGCATCTAGAGGGATCAAATCTTTTTACATATTAAGATATTTGCATCTCAAGATGACATTACAACATCGCTTCCATACTGGGTTGGGGAGCTCTTACTCATCCTAGATGGGAGCTCTTACTCATCCTAGATCAGGTTGGAGATCTCTTAGATCCATCTTAACTTTGGATCTACCAAGCATCTAGAGGGATCTCTCTTAGATCCATCTTAACTTTGGATCTACCAAGCATCTAGAGGGATCAAATCTTTTTACATATTAAGATATTTGTATCTCAAGATATTTGATCCCTCTCGACACTTGGTAGATCTGGAGTTAAGATGGATATAGGTTGGTTTAATGCCCCCTTTTAAATAGGCTACATTCCACATGAATACTATGGGAAATTGTTGTAACATATAGTTATTTTTATTTTATTTTGACCGAGTCTAGGTTGGAAAGTGCCTCTCTAATGAAAGACAATTTTCTTGCCAGACAACACATTGGTGTATGAGACCTCCTTGGCAAATTTCTATATATATTATTATCCAAGACCTCCTTATTTGTGGGACAAGGGACCCACCTCCACATAATGATTTGATTGCTACGAAGGCATACGTACTCTACCCCCTGTGGTTTTGAACTTGTGAACTCTTAGGAGGAAATACATGCTCTTAACCATTGAGCCCACTCAAGCTGTATATATGGAAATTTAATTTAATTTTATATATGCATATTTCAAAATATTATAATGAAATAAAAATAAAAAATTCTTGCATAAATAAAAGAAGTCGCATAAAGTATTGAAAATATTCATTATATCTAGATTAAGCCTACCTAAGGCATCTCAATCGCTAATGGCCTTGCTAGCGAGGACTTTGGGCTTTACAACATCTCTTGCACACTAGGCTGGAGAATGTCTCTCTACACAATGAAAGACAAATTCTTATATATATATATATATATATATATATATATATATATATATATATATGGGGAAATCTAATTTAATTTTATGTATGCATAAAAATAAAAATTGCTTGCATAAATAAAATAAAGCCTTGTAAAGTATTGAAAATAATCATTATAACTAGATAAACTTGCTAATGGCCTTGTTAAAGAGAGAACTTTGGGCTTTAGAACATCTCTTACATACTAGGCTCGAGAGTGTCTCTACACAATGAAAGACAAAATTCATATATTTATATATATATATATAATTGGAATTGAACTTAATTTTATATATGCATAAAATAAAAATTACTTGTATAAATAAAATAAGCTTAATAAAGTATTGAAAATAATCATTATATCTAGATAAACTTACATGAGGAGTCGTAATCAATAATAACCTTGTGAGCGAGGACTTTGATCCCCAAAAGTTCTGGGTTCAAGTCCTTGGTAAGTAAAAAAAAAAAGTAATATAATCGTATATAAATATTGTACGAGCCTTCAAAAAAACATTACATCTAGATAAATTATTAAAAATACCTTAATGGATAGATAAGACAACGGTGAGAAGCATTAGAAACAATAATGGTAAGCATTTAATTTTTCTTTAATGAAAAAGTGACCTATTTACTACACATTTTAATTTCTTTTAAAAATAAAAATAAAATGGGCTTCTTTACATGCATATTGCTATGTTGGCGATAAGTACCCAATTGCATAGTGTTAATAGTTGCATATAGATATACTCATAATGTTTTAAAGTTAATTAAAAAATAAAAAGTAAAATTAAAAACAAAATTAAAATTAAATGCCACCTAAAATTAAAATTTAAAAATATTAATTTTTAAAATATATATTATTAAAGACATAATAATGTTTTTTAATTTAAATCGAAGGGGAACTTTAATTGGTGATCTTCTTGCAATAAAGTGTCGTTGTTTTTTGAGATTCTAGATTCAAGTTTTTACAGGTTAGTAAAAAAAAAATGCTTTAATTTAAATAAAGTTTAATCATGGCATATTAAACAATACTTTTAATTTGATTATATATTGGAAAATACTCTTAAAAATCACATTATTTAACCCCCTACCAATACAAACCCAATACACCTTCCCAATTTAAAAAACCCCTACTTCCACTAGATATTGTAGGTATCCATTTTTTCATTAACATCTTTTAATAGCCTTTTATATCTTATCATTAATTTTGAGCTCTATTTTTTATAACTGCCAATATAAAAATTCTTTACCCCCTATATATCCCCCAATATATTATGTCATTGTTTCTTCAATATAAATCCCCCAATATGAACTGACGTGGTATGGTATTGATCCCTAGTGAAGCCCACATGGTAGGTTCCTAGAGTTTTTGTATAGTTTTTTTCCTTTTACTTCTCCGAGGTCCATGGAGGAGGACTTCATGGTTTCTGTGAAGGATCCTCTAGGTAGGTTACAAATAGATATGGGGAGACTCAAAAGACATCTAGGTCATCTCATATCTTGTCTCACTTGCTTCTCATTCACCTAATGCTAACGAGGGGAAATCTATCAACAAAGATCTTTTTGAGATGATGAAATTTTTATCCTCGAAGCATTAGCCCTCAAATTTGATAACTCATACACCAAATCAATGACGTTAACCACCATGGTTCATTCACAATTTCAAAGTTCGCCACGAGGAAATTCCTTGTTTGGTCATAATAGGACACCAACCAGACAAGGGAGATTGAGTTAGATCCTCAAAGAAGGAAATTAAATCCCACCACATAGGAACAATTGCATCAATGCTTCCACTGAAGGTGTAATGCCCGTCAATTTGATGATAGGAGAGTGGCTCGAGTTTCATTGAAGTTGACATTCATGACTATCAAGGGTATGGATTTATCAAAAAAATCATGAAGACCAAGTTAATGAGTTGTCTCTCTTTGCCTAATACTAGAGCCTCTACAATCAAAAGTGTGGGACTAGGAGGACCAAGGAACCCTTGCAAAAGGAGGAAATGCATCAAGTGCAATTATGAGGTAATTAGTGTGTTGTTAGGGGACAATGTGAGGTTAAATTAAATAATGAATTTTGAAAAATCCTTGTTGGTTGGAAGGTTTGATATCTGTAGAATGGGAGTGATCTCCCTTAGAAATTGGATAGGTAAGAATTTTAATGCTTTATTAGGATATGTATTGAGAAGTACGACTCTTTGTAAAAAGATAGTTAACCTAGTCCTTTAGGGCTCATTAAAACACATAAAATCCTTCAAAGCTATTAGAAATGGGACTCTTAGGCCTAATTCCTAATATAAATGGCATGTGGACTTTGATGTGTTTTGACTTAGATTGATTTCACTCCTATTTATATTAGAATGCTAGGTCTACCCTTGATGCTTTAGCCTAAATATTTGTTCAAATAAATTGGCAACACTCCGTGACTATACTATAATGTTGATGTATAGTTCCTTTTGGGAATTTGAGTATATGGGCTTGACAAGGATCCTTGTGGGCCTTTACCTAACCCAAGATCATATAGATCCCATCATCATCAAAACAAGGCCCATGTTGTTTCAACAAGTTCTTAATTATGGAGTTCACTTCAAATGTAGGTGTAACGAGTATGGGCACTTGGTCAAGGATTTGTGCTCTTCAATAAAATGGCATAGGTTTTAAAGTCATACATTCTTGTCAAAGAATTCACTCCCCTGTCACAAGGAAAAGCACCTTCGATCGCCTTACTTGTCTCCTCCATGAATGGCCCACCAAACCAAATATTCTAGCAAAAAGGCTAGTGGTGGAACAATAGGAGTCTCTCAAGGAGTTTCCTGCTTATCTAGATAGGGATAGTTTGTTTGTTTCATGTGAGACTATTTAACCCCCTTTTCTCCTATGGATTCATTTGGTCATTTACAATTTGGTTTGTGGAAATATGATTTGCATAATAAGACCAAAATTTTCCCTGAAGACTCTCCCCAATCTATCATGGTTTTTGAAGCCTCAACCTACTTTATTCTCCCCTAGTTGGGTTGTAAGAATACCTTGTTGCAATTCTGAAACTCCTTAACCCCATTCCTCCCTCCACATACCTTCCTATGAAGAAACCCAAAGAATACCCTCTTTCTTTTGAGGGCTCAAAGTATAAAAAAAACCTCAGAATATGGAAACCAAGGTTTGTGATGGATCTTTTGATGGTGGTTTCAGACACCTAACAGAGAAAAATCCTAAGACAAGGCAAGAGATAGAAATTCATATTTATCCATTGCCCAAAAGCAATCCAACTCAAAGGTAAAATGACTAACTTTGGGGCGCTTAGAGCAATTTCCTAAGGCAACTTTAGAATGATTTCCATTCCCTCCAAGAAATTAGCCCTTAAGAGGTTAATTCACTCTCACAATCTCTTTGTCATTTTGTTGCAAGGACTCATGAAAAACAAAGACAATATTGTTCAATACCTCTAAAAAATTATCAAAGGATAGGATTTCAATTATGTGATGTTTTAGGTCATTTGGGAGGGCTTATTACAACTTAGAAGGAAACTGTTATTTCTCTCTCTCTAATTTGTGGGCCTTGATTTAAGGTTAGTTATCTCCCTTTTCAGTCATAAATGGGAAAATGGCTCAACCACCTAAACATCTATGGTCCCTATTAATATCAATAGGATTATTGGAAGCATCTTCTTTCCAAGTCTTGGATTCAACAATGAATGATAATCCTATGTGGGGATTTAAATTTTACCCTTGACGCCTTTGAAAGTTGGGGGCCAATGGCCCAACTAGATCATATTTTTTTAATTAGAAGCCTTGAGCAAGTTGCCTACTTAATATTCAACCTACCAAGCTCAACTCTACTTCGACAAATAGAAGGAATGGGGAGGATTAAATAACAAAGTGGCTCTACCATTTCCTAGTTTCATAAGATGTATTAGAAACAGTCACTTAGAATTCGACAACGGGTACTAGCAAAATGAGACTTTTACCACAACCTAGTTTGTTGGAAATTTCTCCTACTTTGGGAAAACCCCCTAGTTCGTTCAACTTAAAACCTAAATAGCTCAAGGATGAAGACTTCATCCAAATCCTGAAGTATGTTTGGGTTCCCTTCAATAATACACAACATGAATCTACACCCATCTAATTTCACTAGAATCTACAAATGGTTGTTGGAAAATGCAATATGGTAGCTATTAATTCTTATATTCCTTAACTTTAATAATTTCTTGTGAGCTTTATTTATCTTCTTATATTTTATTTATTATTTCTTCTTCGTCAAACAATTATCAAGAGAAAAATAGTAAAGACAAAGGACACAAAAATTAGGCTCCAAGCCGGGGAAAAACCCATCCAGGCGGAAAACCAGGAAAATATCTTCTCTTCTTATAGAATCTGCTTCAAATGAGACAATCAAGACCCAGACCCTAGACCATGTCCTTCTCCAAGTACCAAGTCATCCTTCAATAAATATTTCCAATAGAATTAGATCAACAAGGCTTAATCCAACATCAACCAACTTCCAACTTCGACCTTGCAACTTCATCCTGCAACTTTAGCCCTACAAATACTACAAAAACCCTAATTATGGCACAAGATAGTTCTTAAATATATCCTCCTTTAACAATTACATGTCTTCCCAAGATCAATGAGGTCAAAAGAGAGTATTTTTTCTTCCAACAACTTGATACTACAACTTGATCTCCTACAATTCATACCTACAATTTCGGCCTTCCTAGAAGCTACAGAAACCCTTGATTTCACATGGGTGAGAGAGAGAGAGAGCTAAAAAACAAACTTTATTCCTTCGTATTGGATTCCCCTTGCCTTCTAGACCTTCTCTCTCCCTTTCTTTCCTTTCCCAGCTTCATATCAAACTTCCTCTTGAGAGATCAAACTTGTGTAAGTGAATGTACCAAATGAGGTTGAAGTTGCCTGTATTTATAGGCTTTCAAAGGGGTCAAATTCCCTCCTTTTGTTCTTGAGAGATCGAACTTGTGTAAGTGAATGTACCAAATGAGGTCGAATTTTCTTGTATTTATAGCCTTTCCAAGGGGTTGAATTCCATCCTTAAGGCCGACTTGAAGCTATCAAAGCCGACTTGTACTTTGGAGGTTACCAGGACCTTCTAGACTCAAAATAAATTCTTTTACAAGTTACATCTTGCCCGAAAGGGTGTTATAAACATGTTTTTGACTCTCTTGACTCATGAAAATAACTCCTATGACCTAACAAACCATAGAAGCATGAAGAACATGCTTTTACCTAGAAGACCATCAATAAGAAGCATGAAACTCGTGCTTTAAAATAATAACTTTTCTCTCTTCTTTTTTTGTTACATAAGATATACATAATGAAATGAGTACAACAACAATTATGAAGGCTAAAACTAGTTACATTTCCAACACTCCCTCTTAACTACAGAGGTATTCATAATTGTACAACCAGTACAACATCATTCTCAAACTGAAGAGTTCTCATAAGAAGAGTCGGATTGATAAGCCAACTATAAGCATCAACCGTATGGACAACACTATCTTTGAGGCCTAACTAGAAAATATCATCTTCTTTCAAGAGCATTATGCTGAGAGGCATTACGTGTGATACTACACTACCTCTAAGGCAGATACCCCATCCAGATGTTCACAAGGTATGTTCTTTTAGGACTATTCTTGCCTTGGATTTTTATCCCTTAATCATCAAATAATATTGGTAATCTTCGACTACTTTTATCTTGGATACCTGTCTCATCCTTAAAGAGTGTCAATACCTTTCCTTCATTGGATTTTTTATGCTCAAGCAAACCACATATCTCCACTCTTCCCCCTCCATGTCATTCACTTAGACTTACGGTTGTTAGTATTGGTCAAGTGCATGACACATGAAGAAGAGAATGCACATGTGATGTCCATCATCACTCCCTCTCAATTAGAGAGGATATCCCTATTCGCTTTTTTATAGAGAATATATCCTTTCTCCTATTCAAGGAGACTCATTTACTCCCTCTCAAAACTAGTGGATATTCCTGAATTCCTTTTAATTGGGAAGTCATAACCACAAGTTTTCTAGATTGTATCCATAAGAGTATAAACCACTTGTTCTTTGCATGGCTCCATCTTTTCTTCCTGGGTATCATGGATCCATCTTCTTCCTTCAATCTTGTGACAAGTTCTAGGTCACCACTCATATCGTCATCAACAATGAAGGCATTATATTGAGCCTTACCAAAATTCAAGCTAATCATAGCTTCCTCGTGAAAGTGGTCTCCTTTGTATGAGCTTGATCTTCAGGTTATCTTCTATCATTTCTACCTTTCAAATACAAGATGAATACACGTTGACTTCATAATTTCCAGGTATGATATGTTGAGCTTGCCTAAACTTTCTTCATATATTCCTACAATATCCTTCTAGGTAGAAAAATAATATTTTAATCATATAGCCAACAAAAATTATTAATTTTATACTTACCTCATCATGATGACCTTCTCATCAAATCATTAACATCCTCATGGTTAATCTCCACACGAATATTTCTTCATGCATCAAAGTTCCCATAGATCGAAATTTACCAAGTTACAATTTTGTTCCAAAGATTATACTCAATGTTGATCACTATTCTACACAATCTAGTAAGAAAGTCTTAATTATTTATTCATTCTAGAGTAGGTCAAATTCTTTAAGCATCACATAATCATACTAAGAATATTACAAGATTTTGTATATGTGAATCTTATCTAGGAGAAGAATTATTTTCAATATGTACTCTCATTCAATCATCTAGCTATAAGCCCTAAAATGAGCTTGCAACTTGACCAATTGCATTCCTCCATCCCTTAAGAGTATTGTTTCCATACTATATGGAATATATACTAACCTTGTCAGAATGCTTTTTCTAAGCACCTTCCAAAATGATGGTTCTTGCAAGATCATGATGATCCACCTTAGTAAAATGACTACCTCTAATATAATATCAGAGAATGCCTAGACGAACAATAATATGCAAAATGGTCCAAACATTAAAGAGAAGATGATTATTACAAAGCAACTCAATCAAGTAAATTATAAATATGCTACTATAACATGCTTTTATCTATGATGCCATACAAAATCAAGACTCTTCTAGAGTAAAAAACAATGCATATTATTATGAAGGAAAGACCAACTTCTCAAAGAACCTGATAGTGAGGATGTCTTCTTCAATAGTAAATATCTTCTATATCTTCTTTCTTCATCTTCTTCTCAGGTTCTCCCATTTCTTCAGTTGTGAGATATTTGCTTCTTTCCTTTATTTTGTTGTTATGCTTGATCGAACGTTCCCTCTTAAAGTGTCCATATCCATTGGATCCAAAGGATTGAATCTTGGACACATTTGGCTTCTTCTTGGACTTTCCAATCTTTACCTTCTTCATCATCTTGGTCCTTTGAATAAAGGCTTGAGACTGTTCATATAATTCAATATCATATTTTACCTAATCCTAGTTTCTTCCAAGATGAATTGAGTCCCCAACTCATCAAAAGGAGTTGAGTCTTTCTTGGAGTAAATGCTAGTTGCAAAACTGCTCCATTCTAGTGACAAGGCATTTAGTACACAGATGGTCATTTCATAGTCATTAATTGTCTCCCCGAACCCTTGCAACTAATCTCTTATTTGATAAATCTTCATTAAAAAGGAGGCCACATCCCCATCCTTCGATTTATTCATTTTATATATTTTATTTCTCAAATACATCTTTTGTCCTAATGTACTTATAGAGTACAAATTTACTAGCTTGTCATACATAGCCTTAAAAGTATTCAAATTAGCAACAAATGGAAAAATATGATCCTTATTGGATTCAACAATTATCCTTTGTGCCCTCACTTCTCCTTTCTTGTATTTTGCTAGTTCTTGAGTCTTATCTTTGCTAGGTTCAGTAATTTCACCGAGAACATATTCCATTACTTCATGTTCTGTAAGTGCCAGATCAACACTTTTCTTCCATGCTAAGAAATTTGTTGAGTCAACGAGATTATTTCTTTCCTTGCAGAAAGAACCCATATGAACTAAATATTTAGACATAGAGTGATAATATGATACGTACTTGTCAATCAAGAGTCTTCCCTTCTCTGATGATGTGTTCAACTATCTTGAGGCTTTCAAGATCTTCAAAGAGACTTCAATGATGTCCTAGAAAAATTTATTCTAGGATACCTTTAGCAAAAACCTCAAAGAGTGATGAATGATACCAAGATTGCTTGATGCTTTTTTCAAAGATGCCTTCCAAATAGATCTACTTCCAAGAGAGATCAACAACTTACCTATAATCTTCCTCTTCAAGCCTTCATTTGATGAGAGCTTGATGTAGTCTTGATCCTTCTGCAAGTGATTTTCCTTGGCAAACCCTTGTTTATGTCCACAAGATGATCTTCTCCACTGCCTTCTCTTGTTCACCTTGGCTCTGATGCCATGTTGGAAAATGAAATATGGAAGCTATTAATTATTATTTTCCTTAACCTAAATAATTGCTTGTGAACTTTATTTATCTTCTTATATTTTATTTATTAGTGCTTCTTCATCAAACAATTGTCAAGAGAAAAATAGTAAAGACAAAGGATACATAAATTAGGCTCCAAGCTAAGGAAAAACCACTCAAAGTGGAAAACCTAGAAAAGATTTTATCTTCTTATAGAATCTGCTTCAAATGAAATAATCAAGACCCAAACCCTAGACCAAGTCCTCCAAGCACCAAGTCAACCCTTAAATATATCCTTCCAATAGGATAATATCAACAAGGCTCAATCCATCATCAAATAGATTCCAACTTCGACTTCTACCCCAACTTCGACCCTGCAACTTCGTCCTCCAACTTTGGCCTTGTAGATGCCGCAAAAACCGTAATTCTGGCACAAGGCACTTCTTCAAGAGATCCTCCTTTAAGCAAGACAAATCTTCCCAAGGTCAATGAGGTCTACATACATTATGTTTACTGTCTACTTCTAACTGTTGGTAGCTACTCTTTTCTTTTTGTATTCACTATACTTTTATTCTATCGAGCGATGTCAATGGCTCTAGGATGTTTTTTGTTTATGACAGTCATAGTTTGTTTGTTTTCATATCTATATCCAAGGTATTTACATATGTATTCCTTAGCATAAGTGTTGTCTCAATAATGTTTTGATTAGTTGTGTTTTGGTCATTTTAGAAGCTACTCAAGATCTTCTGGCGTGGGCATGAATATTTATCAATGTAATCATTTTTGTTATCAATAAAAATCAATAGACAAACTTTACAAAAAGGAAAAAGAAAAAAAATACTAAAAAAATATTTTGTTAATATTGATTTAGATTTTGAAGTGCACATTACTTTAAAAAGAAAAAAACTTATCTTTATTAAATTTTTTGGGTTTACCTTGAATTTCATAAATCTAAATGTCAGAAATGGTGACACAATGAAAGTTCTATTTTTTTAATTCTCCATTCACATAATGACTACAACAATGAGTACCATTGACTTCCCTTTAGCACCATAAATTATTGGGATGAGGGATTTTAAACCAAAATAGGGGAGCGAGAAAAGTATTTCCATAAATTGGTTTTTGAATTTACTATGATAATAACCTAGATGTTTAGATTACTAATTTTATTTTTATCTAAGTTTATAAGAAGTGTAAGTTTGTTTTAGTTTTTCAATTTGAGAATTTATATATAAATTGTCATAAATATTTTATTGGACAATTTGTCACAACATATGTACTAAAATATATTAGAAAATCTAAAATCTACACTATGAGGGTTTATTTCTCCTTAGATTTTTGGATTTGTTAATAATGTTTACTGCGTATGCATGTAAATTATAATTATGCAAAAAATATAGAACAACGAAATAAAATTCAAAAACCATAAATTAACACAATTTATAATTTGGGAAACCCTTTTGAGAGAAAACCCAACTGTGAGGTGAGATTACTCTGCTCTCTTTCTCTGAATGCAAAATGAATGCAAGTACAAAGAAGTGAGGCCTATGGCCCATGGCCTGTTACATGCACAAACCCTCTTTGTTTTATATCTCCCTATCCACTCTTGACTCTTCTTCTCATCTATGGAACAAAATTCACTCAAATAGAATGGAACCCCTTTTCCTCCTAGTGGGATGGTTATAACACAACTCGATAGGCTACTAATGGTTATGCTTTACTCCTTCAACTCTTAACTAGAGTTACAATATCAACTCTTCTAGAGGCTTATTCATTATGATCACGTGGCTAGCCCATTTTCCATGAATAATGGGGGTTAACATGGAATCATCTTGAATCATGGTGGTCAAAACAAGAAGGGCAACTTCCGAATGGCATAAATTTTTCCCATGGAATCTGATTGAGGTGATTCTTGCTTCATTGGATATTTATTTGTGTGGAGAATAGTTCTAGGGATTCAATTATTAAGAAATAAATTCCGCACCCCCCCAAAATGCCATTTTATGCCCTAAATTTCTTATGAAAGGTTTCAAGCCAAAATTCACCAAACTAGTGCCCACTGGTAAAATTGTTCTTGTGAGTTGATTCCTCCACTTATTCCACTATGAAAGCATCAACATGGATGGAAAATAAAATAATGATCCAATACATATCACACCTTCCCATTTTGGAAGGCTTTTGGTCCCCAAAATCTTCTACTGAATGAGGAAAGAAAATTTTTCCTCCACATTCTCTCGAGTCTACCATTTAGATTTGTGTGGAAGCTACCTTTTCAATCGAATACGTCGAGGATTTGTTCCTCTTTTTGACCTAGCATGGAAGGCTCATAGAGTTTCAAATTCTCTACATTTACCACTAAGTAAATGTTCATATATGGGGATATATTAAGTCTATAGGCACTATGCCCCACCTTTTCCAGTATCTGAAAGGGATCTTATTGTGGAGCCTTGATTTTATCACTAGGACCTAGTAACCTATCCTTATTTAACTATAATCATACTCTGCCTGTCACCTTGAATGACCTATTGGTTTTGTGTTACTCATGCCTAACCTTGTTATATTTTTCGTTGACACCTAATCATGGGGATTGGGTGAACAGTTGTAAATAATGTAAATAATAAATAATGGAAAAGGAAGAGTCATTGGGAGGTGAAACGCAAGAGTCACTCCCTCATGTATATAATTATGAACAATCTAAATGAATAAACATAGTTCATTTGAGGAGTTACCTCCTAGCTTGACATGGTATCAAACCACATGTCATAAATTAGTTTTCTATAGTGTAACTCCTGTTAGATTTCTCTGCCATATTCTATCCCTTTGTTCTGCATCTTTTGTAGACTGAAATCTCTATCGAAACCCTACAAATCTTGTTCATTGTTGAATACATTCGTTGAAGTGTGTTACTGCATGTCATATTCAACATTAATCTTACTGTTGAAGGGGTCGTCTTGCTGCATTGAGACATTGCTTTGCAAGCTGGTGCGTTGGAAAGTTCGAAATGATTGAAGAATTGGTGTGAGAGCCTGGTCAAAACCTAGAGGTGTTGCGATGTTTGGTAAGTGCTTTCAGTAATTGGAATTCATTATCAAGCTCATACATTGAAGAAGATTTATGTTCAATGACATATATGGTGAATGCATGAAGGTTTTTAGTCAGTTGAATGATGTGTACATTGGAGTGATTGTGTTCACTGCTCTACCATTTCCATAAGCTTCCCCCTCAGCTCCCACAAGTGTATTCATTGTACGCCCTCTCCTTCTGTCGCACTGTATTAAACCACCTTTGCGCACTCTTACATTGAACCTTCAGGTTCATCACTCCATAACGTTGTCATAACATACCTTCCTCCCACTCTGGTTTCTCATATCCCGCACACCGGTTACCTAAATACGTTGTTCCATATTACCTAAATACATTTTTCCATCTATATATATATATATATATAGATATAACATCGATATACATTGTTTCATTGTCTGGTATAACGTTGTTTAGGTATTTCGGACTCCCGGTTAATCGTTGACCTCTCCCCCATGTACCACGTCCCCTAACTGCATTTTTTTAATCACTAGAACTGATTTTTTTAACCACTAGAAGTGCATTTTTTTATATATTGGTAGCAGAGTACATTTTAAAATACACTCATTGATATCTATTATGGGAGTGGTTCTCAATGGGAAGGAGGACTATCCTGAGTGGTCTTGGAAGATTAAACACACTCTCATTTTTAATGAGTTGTGGAAAAGAGTTTGTGTTGGAGAAGGAGACAAAGAACTAGAAAAGCCTACCTTAGACAAGGAATTCACCATTTGCGAAAATAAGAACAGTAAGGTCTATGCCTTGATTGCAACATCTGTAAATGAAGAGGTGAGTCTCCATATTTCACCATTTTCAAATTCTTTTGAAGCCTTACAAAAATTGAAGGTACTCTATGACCCAAACTCTACGCTTGAAGTTGTTCAACTCATGATTAAATTGTTTAGCCTTGAATTACAAAATGATGATCCTCTTGCTCTTGCATCAGAAGTAAAATCTATTATGCATGATATCATATTCACTAGTGTTGAACTAGACATTCTTCTAATATCTTTTGTTAAGGCACTTTATCCCACTTATTCAAATTATCTTGAGTCATTGCATGAAAATGGAAACCTCAAAGAAATTACCTTTGAGTCCCTTGTGAATAAATTTGCTGAGAGAGAGAAATATTTTGGGAAGAATATAGCTTCTTAGTGTTCTGAAGAGGCTGTGTGTCTTGCACATAGAGATAAGAATATTGCTCAATATTCTTCCAAAGGAAGAGGTGGTCGAAGAGGAAGAGGAAGAAGAAATTTCAGAGGTAGGGGGGCAGACACTCTCAAGGAGGAAAGATTGATTTGCATTGCATACGTTGCAATAGAGATGGATCAAATGATGCATCCACATGCAAGTTGCCTTGGGACAGAATTGAGCAGGAAATAAATCAACCCAAAGGTAAAACTAATGACAAAGATAAAGGTAAAGCACTTGAATCTACTCACTATGTTGTGGCACATTGTAATACTGGAGTAAATGAAGACTTGTTTAATGCTTCACTTGCTTCTAGGAAAAATGATTGTTTTCTTGATTCAGGAGCAGCTTGCCACATGACTTTTAGAAGAGATTTTTTTGAATATTTATTGACAATGTTGATGGAGATATATACTTTGCAGACATATCAAAACTCAAGCAATCAGGGATTGGCCACAAAAGTGGTGTTTGTTGAGGCTTTTGAACCTGAATTCATATTTACTCTTAGAGAAATAAAGTCCTGTACCCTATACCAAATTCAAATAGATGCTTTAGATGTTGAAGCAATTTTCACCTCCATTGGGAAATGGAGAGGGAAAATTGAGTATGGTGATAGGAGAAGAGGAAAGGAGGAAGCCATCTCTTCAAGCCATGGGAAGGAAAACCAAGAACAAAAGTTTGAGGAGATGAATAAGCTGATAAGAAACTTGTCTAACAAGCTAGAAAAATTGGAATAAGAAAACAAAAACCCTCCTCGACAGAGTCAAACAACTTATAATCTAAATTTTAATCTCCAGTATAGGAGACCCCTTTGTAGCTCTTGCAAAGGGAGAGAAAAAATCAACAATATCACATTCATCCTCCTTTGTGTTTGGAAGATGATCTAGAGGAACATGTTGAAGAAACCATGGAAGTTCAATAAAACCAGTTCTCCTCTCTCTCTAAAGAGGAATATGAAATTGGATCACATGAGGAATAAAGGGATGAGTTGGATGCCCCATTGGATGGTGGTGAGATCGTCAACTACTATAGATAGTTTGTTGACTTCATGCAGGCTCAGTTACACAGAAACTATGACCTCAGATCCTCCAAGAAAATGTCATGAATGCAAGACCAAAATAATGAGCCCCCTCCCTCAAATTATCCCAAATCGTTAGAGAAGGGAAAGAAGCCTCTGGACCAAGTCTCACCAAAAAAGAAAGTGTCCTCATATTCCATTCTTTACAAGACTGAAGTTTTTAAAATAGAGAAGTCGCCTTTACCATCCAAACTCATCCGTGATAGGGAGAAAGAGCTTGCTGAGGTTTTCACAACTAATAGGAGCACCTTTGCCTTTAATCTTCAAAAATAGTTGGAGAAGGTCAAAATATTTATTCCCTTAACTGAATTGTTGAAATAACCAAGTTACAAAGCTCAAGTATCTGAGTTCATTTGTCCACCTACCAAAACTCCTATGCTAAAGGCCCAGGGTTGTATTTGGGCCTCATGTTGAGGAACAAGACTCTTCCACTACCCCTTTCTATGTTGTCTTGGTGATTCATGAACTTATTTTACATAACTGTATGCCTAACTCAAGATATTATCACAATCTGATTCCATTGTCTGTGATGGAGTAGTTGGGGTTGTGAATAACAAAACCATATAAGAATATGTACTCTTTTGACTCTAAGAGATTAAAATTCCTGGGGACAATTAAATATTTGGTGGTAAATTTAGCTTAGATTCATATAAAAAGTGTATTAATGGACATTGTAGTTTCTAATATTCCTGCAAGATTTTGTATGCTCTTGTCCAGGTCACGAGGGTCAAAGATTGGAGGATGTATCATACTAGATTTAACATATGCTACCATCCCTATATTCAGTGGAGAATAAATATGTATAAATAGAGAATTGAGATTTGTAAAGACAATTACAAACGTTGACTGTTCAAATAATTCTTCTTTGTATAGTAAAGAGAAATATTTATCCTGTTTTTTGTTAGAGGAAAATGAACTAATCCTGGATGAAACATGGGTGGAGTGTTCTATCCAACTAAAAAAAAAATCATTGGAATGTGATAAAGCAGGGAAGCTATACTTTGTTGGCGCTTATTCCAAGGAAGGAAATGGAGTAGGTGCGTTGCTGGTGTCTCCATAAGGCAACCTGATTCCTATTTCATTCAAGCTAGAATTTGAATCCACTAATAATGCTGCTGAGTATGAAGCTTTGTAGTTAGGACTCCAAGGTGCCAGGAATCTCAACATTGGGTGCTTGGCAGTGCTTAGAGATTCAGATTTAGTGTAAAAGCAAATCAGAAATCAATGCCAAACCAAACATCCAAGATTGAAGGCTTACTAAAATGAGGTATGGGACATGATTAATAATTTCTTCTTAGCCTTTAATATCCAATTTCTACCCAGAGATAGAAATCAGATGTCTAACTCCTTAGCCGTAGTTGCTAGTAACTTCAAGCCTCCTCAAAACCCATTACTCAGATATGAAGTTGAGGTCAAGTACAAACCTTCAGTAGCAGACAACGTCAAACATTGGCAGTCTTTTGAAGATGAGGAACAAATTAAATGCTTCATGGAGGCTATTGGAGATTTTTCAAACTTGGTGATTGACTAGGAGGATGAGGAAGTAATATATGAACAACAAGTTAGTTGGGGAGAAACTATTGTTGGACACAAGATTTTACAATTAAAGGGAAACACCATCTCCAGGGGATTGGTCCCATTAGAAAGGTTGTTTAACCCAAATGATGTGGCTATAAAACCTATTTAGCAAGCGATGGAAGAACAAGTGGAAGATTGTAAAATTGGTACAAACTAAGACCCCAGGGTGATAAAATTGGCAAAATGAGTTCCTGATGGGTACAGGAAGAAGTATCTGGACCTTTTCAATAATTATATGGATGTGTTTGCTTGGTATTATGATGACCTAAAAACATTTGATACTACTATCATTCAACATAAGATACCTTTAAAAGGTGGGGTGAAACCATATAAATAGAAGCTCAGGAAAATTAATCCTATGTTACACCCATCAATTGAAAAAGAGGTAAAGAAGTTGCTCCATGCCAAAATAATTGTACTTTTGAGATATTCAGATTGGGTGGAAAACTTAGTTCTTGTCAGAAAGAAGAATGGGGAAATAAGGTTATGTGTTGACTTTACAAATATGAACAAAACTTCATTAAAAGACAATTACCCACTACCTAAAATGGACTACATTCTGGAGAAGGTGGTAGGTTCAACCTGAATGTCTATGATGAATGGTTTTTCTAGATACAATCAAGTGGTTGTTCACTCTAAAGATTAGGAGAAAATTGCTTTCACCACAATCTAGAAAACATTTATGTATGCCAGAATGCCCTTTAGCCTTATAAATGTAGAAGCCACTTTTCGGAGAGCCATGGATATAGAATTTGTAGGATAACAAGACAAATTTGTGGTAATTTACCTGGAATAGCACATTGAACATCTAATGCTCACTTTTGAGAAATGTAGAAAGTATGGGTTGTCTTTAAGTCCTAAGAAATCTCAGTTCGTTTTGAGTGAGGGAAAAATGCTAGGGAACATTATGGAAAAGGAGGGGGTGAAGATTGACCCCAAAAGGGTGGAAGCCATAAAAAATCCCATTACCAAGAAATAAGAAATAAATCCAGGTTTTCTTAGGAATAATCAAAATTTTAAGGAGGTTTATACCAAATTATGTTGAGATACTCAAAGAAATAACAGAGATGTTGAAGAAGGATAAGGAAGTGAAGTTGACTTTAGAAGCTCAGGAATCATTTTCTAGAATCAAAAAGGATTTCGCAAAAGCTCTTGTATTAGACAACCTAGATTATTTAAAGCCATTTTTCATTTTTTCTTTTGCTTCCCCTCACACAGTGGTTGCTGTCTTACTGCAGAAGAATGATGAAGGGCATGAGCAACCAATTACATTTTTTTGTCAAGTGCTACGAGATGCTAAGCTAAAATATAATATTTTGGAGAAACATGTTTATGCCTTGGTCAAATCCTTGAAGGATTTTAGAATCTATGTCATGCAATCTAATATAATTGCTTATGTTCCTACAATTGCTGTGAAATATATCCTAGTGCAAGGTGATAATGAGGGGAAAAGAGGCAAATGGATCTCTAAAATACAAGAGTATGATATAGATATCAAACCTACCAAGCTGATCAGGGGGCAAGGGCTATCTAAAATTCTATCTGAAGAAAATTGCCAAGCATTGGGCATAAACTTACTCGCTGGAAAATATGGAGAAAGTGAAAAATTGGAGAAATATCAAGGGATTGAAACCTCAACTTAGAAAATTCAGATGAAATACATTGTGTCCCACTAGTATAGACATATTTTCCATTATATACTTTTTCTGAGGTGCTAAGTGAATTTTGACAAAACTGAGTACAAGGCTCTAAGGTTGCAAGCCCACAAATTTGTCATCTCAAATGGCCAATTGTATTGGAAGGACCCAGTGGGGATTTTAATCCTATGCTTGGTTGAAGAATAAATCCATAAATTGATTGATGAATTCCATAATTGTGTCCGTGGAGGACATTACAGCTAGAGAGCTACAACCCACAAAATCCTCAAGGCAGAATTTTATTGGCCTAAGTTGTTTGGCGAGGTGCATATCTATGTTCGAGCCTATGATAAGTGCCAAAGGTTTGTATAAAAACAAAAGTTATCACATTTTCCTTTAATCCCTATTTTCATTGAAGAACCTTTCAGGCAATGGGGGTTGGATTTCATTGGGGAAATACACCCACCTTCCACCGGTAAGCACAAGTGGATACTCACAACGACTGATTACTTCACTAAGTGGGTATAAGCGACCCCATCTAGAAATGCAATAGATGTTGTAGTCATTAAGTACATGGAGGAAAACATCCTTTCTAGGTTTGGTTGCCCCAAGAATTTTGTCACTAACAATGCTCATGTGTTCAAGTCAACCAAGTTTATTGCTTTTTTCAAAAAATATAACATTATAGTAGGCCATTATACCACCTATTATACACAAGGAAATGGATTGTCTGAATCTTCAAATAAAACCTTAGTAAGGATTCTAAAGAAAACAATATCAAAAAATTAGAAGAATTGGGATTCACAGCTGAAAGTTTCCCTATGGGCCAATCGGGTTACCACCAAGAGGTCCATGGGGAAGTCCCCTTTTGAATTGGTTTATGGGAAGGCTACAATTTTCCCCACACAGTTAGTTATGTTAGTAGCTAAAATCTTACAACATGTTGAGGAGGAGCCAAATGCTCTAACTAGAAGGATAAATCAGTTGGTAGAACTTTAAGAGATCAGAGAACAGGTAATTCAGAGTTTGATCAGTTACCAGGAAAAAATGAAGTCCTTGTTTAACAGAAAGGTAAAATACATATCCGCAACCAAGAGATTTACTACTTAGATGGGGTGTCAGAAGAGAATACAAAGGAAAACATGGCAAGTTTGAGCCTCAATAATTTGGACCTTTCAAGATTGCTAAAGCAAAAGGGAATAATACCTTCTAGCTGGAAAATTTAGATGGTGAAGTGATTGAGCTACCAGTGAGTGGGCAGTTTCTCAAGCCTTACTTCCAACACTGAAGAAGTCCACTCTCACCCACTATAAATATCGGTGAGCCATTTTAAATACAGACATTGTTTTGTGGTTTTTATTATTGCTTTTTGTTTTATAGAGGTTTAAATAAAATGACTCTATACCCAGAGTGTAAGGCACTAATCTACAGGTTCTCAATGCATTGTATACAATACATTGTTCCCAGTTGGATCCAATGTCGTTTCCATTTATTTCTTATGTAGAGAGGGTTAAGAGATCAAATTCAATGTTCCTAATTAAAAAATCAATTAAATTAGTTATGGGGGAAATTATTAGTCCCTAACACCATGGAAGAAGTTCTAAGGTTCAAACCTGTGCTCATGGCCCCCCCACTAAGCGCAACCAACCAAAGGAAGAGTTTTGGAGCATACATGCCTTTCTGATTAAAGTCCGAGTAGGTTATGAGCGAATCACCGTCCATCTATGCCTTATTTGCCCCCGAAAACATTTCGAGGGGTAACTTTCCCGAGTGACAGACAGGCGCTACCCCTCGGAGTTGACAAGTCAACTTGGAGGGCCCATCGATCCAATGACCCAAATTAATTTCAGGGGGTAATCGATGGATCCGGCGTCCCACTATCCTAACTGTCGGAGGATGGTGGGGACCACCTACCACAATAGTCAGTCTGCTGGCGCCAATTCAAGCGAGTGAGGGATTCAAATTAAAATGATAACATCTCTGCCCTACTCTTTCTCTCGTCCGCTTGTCATCTATCACCACCAAATCCCCTCATGCCACACGTCCTCCCATGACGTCATCCCATGTCAGTCGACCGTTGTCCCCTTTCCTCTTATAAAAACCCTTCTTGCCTCAAATTTTTGAAAGTTTCGTATTGTTTCCCAGTGAAAATGCCTCCCACCTTCTATGTGTTCCACAAATTCCATCCAACTACTCAATTGGTCCAGTACCTCACTCCAACGTCATTTTCAACTATCTCTAGGGAAACTAAGTAACCAGCTAGTCCCTTTCACCTGCAATTTATTTGAATATTCATTGGAACATGAAGAAGGTAGCCCCTAAGCCCTCTAAAGCCCGTGAGGTTAAACCCTCCTCTATTGTTGAGCATCTGATGGACACTGAGGCACAAATTGTTGACCCCTCTAGTGCCTACCACCTCGCAAACCTTCAACTCAACTTGTATGGTAGCCACGTCAGAGGGGAAGATCCATTTCTAGTGGTCGACTCAGGCTTGTACTACCAAATTGCACCCTCAGTACAACTTTTCCCTGAGTTTGAATCCTAGCTAGCAACCGCTTCCATAGACAAGAAGAACTATTTTTTCTCCTCAACTGAGGTCAAAATGTTTGAGGTGACCCCAGAGCTAATTCAGAAGGCCCTAATTACCCAAGCTCCTTTGAACCCCAGCAGTTCACAGAAACCACATTAGTCTACCATTACACTATCCTTCCAGCTGATGAGCAGCAATCCTTTTTGCAAATGGTCCTGGCCCCTGGTCTACAGTCTCTGCCTTTTGCTGAAAGTTTCCCAATAAACCTCTTTACAAAGCATATTCATCCCATCCTATCCCTAATTGGTCATATATTTGGGGATGACAATGTTAATATAACTAATAAATCCTCTCTAGGGTTTCTAAGGAAAATGATGTAGCCTGGCCATTTATTCGACATCCCTACTTACCTAGCTAAGGCCATAAGATTACAGTTGCACCATTTCCCCACCACCTCCTATTTCAAGTATCACTCCCTATTGTTATTCTTGTTTGTGTACGCTCATGTGGATGAATTCTAGTTCCCGGGTCTCAGTTTGGTGGCTTCCAACAAATAAAGGAAGTTTGTTTTCGACTGGGACATTGCTGCTAGGAAGAGAAAAGATCCTAAGGGCTATTCCCAATTTTTATCCTCCTACATGGCCATTGCCTATAAAATCATTCATGGTGTTTCTCCTCCTAGAGTTCTCCCTTAGAAAAAGGCAATCCTGCAACTTTGCAAGGATACCAGGGTGGGGGACTGGTACCTATTTGAGGACTTCATAGAAATCAGGGTTTATGGGTGTGAGCTTCCTCCTTATTGCTTTCTTGTGTTTATGCCCATGAGGATTTTCGCTCTTGAATTCCATAGATAGAGCTTTAATGTAGACCAAGTTAACTTTGTCCATGCTAAGAAGGGATGTATTTTTAAGTTGGGAAAGCATGTGGGACCTTTTATTGTCAATTCCAAGCAGGCCCATAGGGTAGTTGAGGAATTACTCAAATAGATGAATTTTGACCTAGGGGAAGTTTGGCATTATGCTCCTCATGGCATCATTTCCAAGAGAAGAGAGAGCATAAAGGATTTGACTTATGAACATGAGGATAGGCCTAAGAATGAACATGAGGATGGGCTTGAGATCAAATGGAAATCTAACATCAATTCGTGGCCTATTAATACAAATACGGATATCAAGACTCCAACATCGAAGGAAAAGGAACATAAAAGGACCATTGACCAAATTGAAGATGTCGAGATGGAAGATGTACACCCCAGTAAAAAGGCAAAGACTCAAGAGATAAAGGAAGAAGAAATTGAAACCAGGTTGGTAGAGAGAAGACTAGATCAACCAGGTTTTCGAGTGACTTTGGAAGACCCATTACATATTTCTACCTCATACTCTTCATAGGTAGCCATTTAAAGTTCCAAAGGAAGTGTAACTACTACTAAGCCAAGTTTGCCTATTGGGAAGGCCATTGAAAAAAGAAACAAGAAGGTAAGGGAAGATATGCACCAAAAAATGGCATCTCACTTAGTCCTGTATCAGACTAGACTTTTGGCTTCCATGGACTTAGAGAGAAATAAAATGAATTTTTCCCTGCAACACCCACTAGCATAGTCACTGCCTTCGGGCTCTCAGTTCAAGGCCCTGGATGTTTCAGTAGACTTAACCAATGTCCCTTTGCCGGAAAACATTAAATTCCATAGGCAAGTGGGGGGAATGTTTTACAATGAGCTCAATAGAAATGCAATGACCATCAGTGAGGTTGAGAAGCTGCTATAGAATGTCGCAACAAGGTTGAAACAGGAGAGAGCTAACTCTAGAGCTCTGCACATGCAGAATGAGAGCTTCAAAGATATGATTGTGAAGTTGGGGGTAAATCTAGAAGACAAAGCTGCATTTGAAGCCCTCCTCTAAATTTCAAAAGAAGAAATACAAGAGTTAAGGTACAAATTGAAGATGCCAGGAAGTGAACCTGTGTAATCTAAGGAACTTGCACAGGTGAAAGAAGAGAAAGAAATCCTAGCCAAATAAATGATATAAAGGAATAATGAGATAGTAGCCCTCAAGCAGCAAGCAACAAAACTTTAGCAGACTATAGACACACACAATTGTGCAGTGCTTACACCTAAAAATACCCAAAATCCCACATAGTAACTCACCAATACCCTCATTGAACTCCACCTTTAGGAAGGGGAGCTTGAGAAAGTGCAGAATGATTTGGACACTGCACAAAGAAACCTAGCACAAAAAGAAAAACAACATGAGGAAAACAGGACCAATGGAGACCTAATTGGTAAGAACCTACATGCAGCAAACGAGGAGATTGTTGAGCTAAAAGGCAAGCTGAAAGGAAACATGTCTCTCCTACAGGCCAAGAAACTTGTCTGGGATGAAATCATAGTAGAATGAAAACCAACTAGGAGTCCATAACTATGATGGATGAACAAAAGGTTGTGATCAAGGATTATTATTTTTTCATCGTAATTTCCAAAGAAGACGAGGAAAAGAACTCCCAGATTGCCTAGAAGTTCATTCAGATTGCGAATGAAAGGTCACTTAGTGAGTTGAGGCCAATTGATGTAGTGGATAGAGTGTCTACTATCATGGAGATCTCTAAAGTTGTCGAGAAGGAGGAGGCCATAGTCAAAGTTGAGGAATGCCTAGGGGTGGTATAGAAAGATGTGGATATTTTCCATGATGAGTTTAATGAAAGATTCAAGGCAGGGTTTCCTAGTTGCTGGGATCTTGTAGTAATGTTAATCCCATGGACACAATACATACAAATGTTAGTGGAGGCCAAAATCAAGGTAAATTCCTCTTATGAGAAGATTGTCACGCTTAAAGGTAAAACAATGGTTAACTATCTCAGAAAGGAATTCCAGTTGTTAGGGTTGGTAAGGACCTTGTTCCGCCTTAGGTTAGACTATACAGGGGTCACGAATCTCACGATCGTATATCAAAGTGTGAGCAGTTTGTCAATCCTCCTATGCTCTATATCATCAACCCAGCAACGCTGCCTCCATAAATTTTTTACCATGAATAAGGTTGTTGTTGATCATGTCGATCATGACACTTTGATTTTTTTTTTTATGTAAATATTTTATTTCAGAAGAAACTATGTCAATTAGTTAGAATTCGGTTAATACAATTGTGCCGCCGAGCATGATGATATTTTGTTATGATGATTCACTACCAAATCAAGAAAGAATATTTTGTATCGGTTGTCCCTCTATGGCCCTATAAAAATAGTTTATGATACATAATCAAGGGTTCAGAATTTTGGTTTTCCAAGAGAGAAGCTCTGCAAGTTTTCAATGAAATGTATGCTCTGTGGAAGATTAATAAAAGTTTTTGGTGAGCTCATATAAATGTGCAGTACGTATTTATTCTTGTGTTTGTTCCATATGTTCTCACTCTTCTTCTCAGATTACATGTAATAACAACTACTAGATATGTTTTTCATGGAATTATGGATTCATCTAGGTCTAATGTTGATTAAAGATGCCTATAATTGATATGGATTGTTATCCTTAAAATGTGCTCCATGTATCTCAACACTTCATTTAAACATCCTTCTTATACATTTCACATTGAACTTCAATGAACAAGATTATTAAGTTTAAGCCATGTGCGTTGGTTTTCTTTCCTCTTTATTTCTTCCATCTGATATACTACAAAAGACATGTAAAATTGCATGTGTATATGATGTTGGTTGCTAAAGCCATTAATGCTTCTGCGAGTTCTATTTGGAATTCAATCTTGTATTTCTCCTCTTAGGGGAGGTCCTGAATCAATTTCACCTCAAATATGATAAATACTTAGTGTATTAGAAAATATTAGTAGATCCTAGAAGCACTCATCCAGATGTCCTAGGCACTAGTCTCCTTTCAACCCATAGGCTATCTCTAGGAGCTACAACAACTTTGATGAGTGAGAGCGTATAGACCGATCCATCCTCATTCGAGGAAGCAATGCAACAACTAGTATGGGTTGATTTCATGGTAGAGGAGTATGACTCCATTATTAGAAACAGTGTTTGGGAAGTGATCCCAAGACCAAAAAATAAGTCAGTGGTGATTTCTAGATGGATTTAAAAGGTAAAGCAAGTAGCAGATGGGAGTGTGGAGAAACATAAGGCAAAATTTGTGGCTATAGGGTTCTCTCAGGTGGAGGGAATTGATTAAAAGGAGACCTTTGCTTCAGTAGCAAGGTACTCTTCAATCATATATATTCTAGCACTTTCAATGTAGATGGGATGGAAGATACATCAAATGGATGTGAAGACAACATTCCTCAACAAAGTGATTGAAGAAGATGTGTACATTGAGAAGCTAGAAGGATATGAGACCTTCAACAGAGAGTCACATGTGTGCAGACTCAAGTGAGTGCTGTATGGATTGAAACAAGCACCCAATGCTTAGTACACCAGGATTGATAGCTATTTCACCAAGTTGGGCTTCACCAAAAGTGAAGCAGATGTAAACCTTTACCATATTGTGGTTGAAGGTAAATTATTGATTATAGTATATATTTCAATGATTTAATTTTAACAAGTGATGAGAAGTTGGTAGAATCTTGCAAAGAGGATATTGCAAGAGAATTTGAGATGAAGGACCTCAGGCTCATGCATTATTTCCTTGATATGGAAGTATGGCAAGGAGATGAGGAACTATTTGTCTCTTAGGGAAAGTATGCCAACAATATACTGAAGAAGTTGCATATGGAGAGAAGCAAACCCATGGAGACTCCTCTAGTAGGGAATTGGATGAAGGAAGATGCTACTTCAAGAGAAGTAGTGGAGGCTACTATTTATAGGCAGCTTGTGGGTTCACTTATGTATTTGCTGAACACACGACCTGACAAATGTTTTGCAGTTAACCAGTTTAGTCAAGCAATGGTCAATCCAACCAAAATTTATTGGAAGGAAGCTAAACATATGTTGAGATACCTTAGAGGCACCACACAGTTTGGTATTTGGCACAGACAGATAGAGGGAGTGAAGCTTCAAGGCTTCACAAATGAATATTGGTTAGGGAGTCCATTCGAAAGGAAGAGCACATCAGGGGGAATCTTTAGTATTGGGTCAACAAGAGTTTCTTGGTACAACAGGAAGCAGAGATCATTTGCACTTGGTTCGGTAGAAGCAGAGTACATGGTTGCTAGTCAAGTAGATTATGAGGCTATCTGGATGAGGAAGATCCTTGTTGGGTTATTTGGTCAGCATATGGATCCTACAGTGATTTACTGTGACAATAAGAGTTGTATCAAACTCTCTGAGAATCCATTTTTTCATGATTGGTCCAAGCATATCAACATCTGGTATCACCATCTACAAGATTGTGTGCAGAGAAGAATCATGTTGCTAGATTACATTCTTATAGAGGAACATGATGCAAACATCTTAACTAAGGCACTGTCAAGAGGAAAATTTGAGTTTCATAGAGGCAGGATTGGGGTATCTGATAATCCCTTTCTTGTTGAGAGGGGGTGTTGAAAATGCAACAAGAAAATCCTAATTTATTTTTTTCCTTGAATTAAATTAGGAATAAAATTGTAATTCCACATAACAAGACAACTTGTACGAATTAACTAAGTTAAATTGACCTAGTTGGCTCAGTTAATTTGAGTTGAGGGTCTAACTAGAGTCATGTAGAGTGTCTACTACATTATAGGAGCCATGGTTGAGTTTATTTTGAGTTGTAAATAATTAATTAAATTTAAATGAGTTAAAGTAAATTAAAATAGTTCCAACTTATGGAGGAACTAGTAGGAGGTCAGACAATGGGGTTCTACTTCATGTGTTCAACTAGTTAACTGATTATTCACTCATAAATAACTCATGCATGTCAGATTTGAGAGTTACCTAGTTGATATTGGAGTTCAAGGACAATGTACTATCAGTTGTATAATCATCTAAATTGTATAGGTGGTGCATGTAGTGAGAGGAAGGCTATGAGGATTTCCCAATTCATATTGACAAATTTCCCTAATTAATAGGGGCTAATTCCCAAGGAAACAACCCAAGTAAATAGGGATTTGGGAAAGCCAAATTTTGGTTAAGTATTGACCAAAGATTGTCTAGGAAGCAATGAGACATATAGAGATAATGCAAAGGTTTCTCTAGTTTGAGAAAAGAATTGTAATATTCTCATATTTTCTGACTAATGTAATATATAGATAGCAGGGGTTTTTAGTTGTGGCTTTCCCCAAGAAATCATTGTGTTGATTTAATTCTTTCTCTTGTATGCTTTGTGATTTCATGATCGTTTAATTGTTTCCACTGATGGGTAGAGTAGATTCAAGTCTATTGTTTTAGTAGATTACAATTAGCAGTTTGAATCTACAAGGAATTTCTACAATTCCAACATAGCAATTGAAACTGAATTCTTCTTCAGACTCAAAACAAACATGACATCCTTTAATGTGAGAGAAGAACCAGACTCCCTTTGAAAGGTAATAACATCGATGTCAGTCGCGCTATACCTTCCATCATCTCCCATCTCGATGTGCATCTGGAGGTCCTTGTCCTCCAAGTCACTGGAAAATTATTTGTTTCCTGTCATATGGAATGAGGCTCCACTATCCATACACCGCACACTACCCATTACCGATGTCACCATGCATGTAATGAGGGTGAAATCCAACTCAAATTGTGAAGCTAGAGCTTCACTTGCCGCTCCTCCTATGGGCTTCTTGTTGGCCTTCTTGTGCAGACAGTTTGTGGCATAGTGTCCTAGCTCATGAGAGTGAAAACATTTAATATTCGATAAGTCCTTCTTTCCGCCTTAATTGGAATTCCCTTTGGATTTGGATTTATTCCCTTCCCCTTTCTTTTCTTTTCCATCCAAGGCACAATTCTCCTCATCATTATGCTTCGATGAAGTTCCATCTCTAGTGTATCGCCTTATCTCTTCTTGCTCCAAATCAAACCACAAACGCTCCCATTTTGGTAGATGCTCCCTCCCATTTACCTATTCTTGATAGTTGTACCAGCTCTTGGGAAGGCCTAGAAGTGCTAGGCTAACCTTATCTTCTTCAAAAAATGTAATACCAATGCTCCCAAGCTCATCCCAACATTGGGTGAACCTGCTCAAGTATTGTGGTATTGTGTTTCTCTTCTCCATTTTGATTTTCTGAAGCTTATCCTTCAGTGCCAACTTCCTGTGGTCAATGTTGTTCTGAAATAAGTCTATCAAGGCTTGGCACTTTGCATATGGTGTATCCTTCCCATGGATATTCAAGTGATCCGGATCTTGGGAGGAGGCCCCCAAGATCTAAAAGATTGAAATGGATCTTGGGAGGAGAGACCCCCAAGATCTGAAAACTTGAAATGGATCTTGGGTTAGAGACCCCCAAGATCTGAAAACTTGAATTGCCAGAAGAAAAATAAGAGGATAATGCCCAATAAACAAAACCACAAAGAAACTTTTTATTAAAACCGATAATAACTGTAAAGGCTACATTGTGGCAGACTATCTGTCCTTTTACAAAATGTGACTTGTTACTTATAGTATTTTTCAGTTACAATACCATGGGTCAATTCCATGGGTGAATGAATACCATGGGTGGATTTTACAATACCACGGGCGGATGCCAGTTACAATACCATGGGTAAATTCCATGGGTGAATGAATACCATGGGTGGATTTTACAATACCACAGGCGAATGCCATTTACAATACCATGGGTAAATTCCATGGGTCAATGAATAATATGAGTGGATGAGTACCATGGGTTGATGCCATTTTCCATTCGGATCATCAAGACAATATGATCTCGAACTCCTTCCAGTATGATCCTCCTTGCCTTTGCCAAACATTTCTTCCACTCTGCCAAATCTTGAGCATCAGTTGTTAGAGGATTAGGAATATCATTGTCTATGAATTCCTTCAACCCATTGTCTTTCAACAGTGCCTCCATCATGTCCTTCCAAGTAATATAATTTAAGGCACCCTTAAGGGCATACTCGAGTCTCAATCCATAGAAAGACATCCCGCTGGATCTGAATAATGATCCTGCAAATTCGATTTCACCTATAAAGATAAACTCGTATTCTTCTCTTTTAGTGATATTTCAACTCTGATGCCATGTAGAAATTCCTTGTAGATTCAAACTTCTTATGTAATATGCTAACACAAAATAATTGAATCTACTCTACTCATCAACTAAAACAATTAACAATCGCAAAATCATGAAGCATACAAGAGAAATAGTTCAATCAACACATTACAAAATGATTTCTAGGGGAAAGAAAGAACTAAAAAGCCTTGCTATATGTATATTGCATTAGTAAAAATGTATGAGAAGATTACAATGATTTTCTCAAGCCCGAGCAACCTCTGCACTATCTCTATATCTCTCATAGCTTCTTAGACAATCCTTGGCCAAGACTTAACCAATTTTATGCTTTCCCAAGTCCCTATTTCCTTATGTTATTTCCTTGGGAATTAGCCCCTATTAATTAGGGAATTTCCTCAATTGGAATTGCGTAATCCATCATAGGCCTTCCTCTGACTGCATGCACCACCTATACAATTTGGATGATTATACAATTGATAGTACACTTCCCTTGAAATCAAATATCAATTGGGTAACTCTCAGATACCAAACCCCTATGAACGAAAGATGGTTGGTATACGTGTGTAATTAGTATTATTTTTCCCTTTTTGTTATCGGATTCTCATTTTGAACTTTTGGGGTTCATGAGCTTGTTTAGTTATTATCAGCAAATACTGGGTTTCCATTAGACCTAGAATGTGCACGGAAATAGCAAGTTCACAGTTCCATCCTTCTATCCATCCTTGCCTCCTTGCACACGAATGGGTTGCTGAAGAAAGTGTATGAGCTCTCGGTGCTTACGATGCTAAAGTGGGACTTCTAATTTTCTCCTCAACAGGGAAGTTATAAGAATTCATCATTCCCATGTGTATTCGATGAGTATTTTCCCTAACTATTAGATTTCTATTCTACATAATTCTTTGGAATGTTTGACTTCACTTTTATTCGTTAGACTATTGATGTGTATTTCCCTAGACTGAATGTTTGATTTCTCTCATTATTATTTCTCACTCTCTATTTACATAAAGTAATGAAAGCGTTTTAGGGATAACTGTAAAGCGATCTACTCTTGGAAAGTCTCTGCCATTATTTCGGATATAACATGAATAGGAAGGCAGTTAGATACATTTTTTATTATCGTTAGATATATTTTTTATTATCATTTCATAGTTCCGCATAAATGATTCATTGTTCTTTCACTTGGAGAGAAAATTTTGGGCATAACTATCTATGTTGACTTGTTAAAGAAAGGCATTAACTTTTATTCTGGACGTGTAAAGCCTTAGGTTGATATGATTCATTGTTCTTTCACGTTGGATTGGAGAGAAAATTTTGGGCATAACTGTCTACTGTTGACTGGTTAAATGTCAAAGGTATTAGCTTTTATTTTGGACTAGTAAAGCTTTAGATTGATGATACTTCAGAACTGAAATAAACATTTGGCAATTGATAATTATGTAGTCATGGGGTTAAGTTCCAATGGTTTTCGAAGAAGGCTTTCCTTACCCCAAAACTCAAGGCTTTCCTTACCCTCAAACTCAATAGACATATATTGGAGTTTCAAAGCAATGGAAATTGATAACTCCTTTGTATCCATTTATTTAATTTCTCCAATGTGTGTGCAGGGGAAATATTCAATGCACTCAACATTTGTGAAAATGAGGTATTTATCTTAACTGAGTAGAGGTTGTAGTTTTTTGTTGGTAGAGGCAGGCCTGGAATTTGACGTCCCACAGGACGTATTTTGGATTTTAGAACGTCTTTGATAGTTGTTGAAAATTTTTCTCCGTAAGTAAACTGTCAAAATGACTTCCAATTTTAAAGTTAAACTGTCAAAATCTCTAATACCTTAAGCGAGTAAAGATAACCTACAGTAGAATATTATGAATATTATAATACCTCATTCAACTATAACTACAAATTATAGTACATTACATTAACTTTATGTCAATAGATTGGTGAGAATTTTAACATTGTATTTATGCTCCTATATATTAGGATACCAAACCCCTATGAACAGAAGGTGGTTGGTATACGTCTGTAATTAGTATTACTTTTCCCTTTTTGTTATCGGATTCTCATTCTGAACTTTTGGAGTTCACGAGCTTGTTTAGTTATTATCAACAAATATTGGGTTTCCATTAAATATGGAATGTGCATGGAAATAGTAAGTTCACATTTCCATCCTTCTATGCATCCTTGCCTCCTTGCACAGGGATGGGCTACTGAAGAAAGTTTATGAGCTCTTGGTGCTTGCGATGCTAAAGTGGGACTTCTAATTTCCCCTCAACAGGGAAGTTATAAGAATTCATCAATCCCATGTGTGTTCGATGACTATTTTCCCTAACTATTAGATTTCTATTCTCCATAATTCTTTGGAATGTTTGACTTCACTTTTATTCGCTAGACTATTAATGTGTATTTCCCTAGACTGAATGTTTGATTTCTCTCATTATTATTTCTCACTCTCTATTTACATAAAGTAATGAAAGCATTTTAGGGATAACTGTAATGCGATCTACTCTTGGAAAGTCTCCGCCATTATTTCAGATATAACATGAATAGGTAGTTAGATACATGTTTAATTATCATTAGATATATTTTTTATTATCGTTTCACAGTTCTGCATAAATGATTCATTGTTCTTTCAATTGGAGAGAAAATTTTGGGCATAACTATCTATGTTGAGTGGTTAAAGAAAGGCATTAGCTTTTATTCTGGACTTGTAAAGCTTTAGGTTGATATGATTCATTGTTCTTTCATGTTGGACTGGAGAGAAAATTTTGGGCATAACCGTCTATAGTTGACTGGTTAAAAGTCAAAGGTATTAGCTTTTAATTTTGGACTTGTAAAGCTTTAGATTGATGATACTTCAGAATTGAAATAAACATTTGGCAATTGATAATTATGTAGTCATGGGGTTAAGTTCCAATAGTTTTCGAAGAAGGCTTTCCTTACCCCAAAACTCGAGGCTTTCTTTACCCTAAAACTCGAATAGACTTATATTGGAGTTTCAAAGCAATAGAAATTTATAACTCCTTTGTATCCATCTATTTAATTTCTCCAATGTGTATGTAGGGGGATTATTCAATGCATTCAACATTTGTGAAAATGACGTATTTCTCTTAACTGAGCAGAGGTTGTAGTTTTTTTTTGGTAGAGGTTGCAGTTTTTATTTGGCATCTTGCACTCTATGAAACAATTTGGAAAGTGGTTGTCTAATTAGAGAGTAGGGAGGTTGACATTTCTAAATTTACTTATAATATAAAATGAAGGGCATCGAACATGTAAAAATGTCATGAAATTTTTGTTTGACAAGAAAAAAGGATTTGAAATTCCAAACCTGAGCGGGACAACAATGATGCTTACGAGCCTTTACCATGCCAACAATTCATGTTGGAAAATCTCTCAACTATTAATTAGCAAGCGTTGAGAAGTTGGTTAGCCTGCTTCAACGAATGCTTCATAGTCTGGGTCGTCTACTTAATCCACATAAAAATAATTAGCGAGACAACATGCCAGCAATTCACGATGGAAAATCTATCAACTATTAATTAGAAAGCGTTGAGAAGTTGGTTAGCCTGCTTCAACGATTGGGTCCTCTACTTAATCCACATAACCTGGGACTAGGTCTTTTACTGGATCAATGGACTTATAGAAAACTCATATGTGAATTCCATGCTAGAGAGATATCTTTGATGGATTATTGCTTCACCTACAGGAATTTGGTAGATAGTCATGGAATGTGTGAGGAATGTGCATTTTCAATGTGTAATGTCTCAAGTTTTGCAGAAGGCAATATCAACCAATCCAACTGGTTCACATGCATGTTAATGACGACATACTTGTCAAAGATAGGAGATGCAAAGAGATTATTGATAAATGGGCACATGGATGATTTCAGCACAGAGGAAATAGAGTTTGAGGAGAAAGCACACAATTGTTGGGTGAGTAAGGACTTGGGATCTTGCAAAAGTGGTCGTTTGAATGATATTGTATTTTCAGAAATTTTCAAGAGTTTTTCTTTAATGGGCGTGAGGACGGTATTCTGAAACCCCAATGGAATGCATCTGATTATGGTGGAAATGTTGTGGAGAGAGTGTTGGAGGAGGAAGATGAGTCAAAAATCCAATCTCGGTGTGTTTGTTGAGGCAATCGGGGGAACATCTCTGAGGTTTTTGTTAATTCCCCAAATGAATCTAATGTGGGTGCGTCCTCATCTATGGCTGATGGTGAAATGACCTCAATGGAGGTAGTGGAGAGAACTGATGACAATGTTATGGATTTGAAATTGGCTATTGACGGGGTTCAACGTTTGTCCAGGAGACTTGAAGTTGATCAAAGTGATGATGCCTGAGTAGATTTCCAGTCTCATAACTATGCTGATAAGTATATTGCATATCCTGAAATTATTACACATTAATGTGCAATGGCACGTGATGTAATACTTGCATAATAACAAGGGAAGGTACATTCTATGATCAGGGCTTCCAGAGACTGGACTCTGTTTAAGAACCTCAGGAGATTGGGAGATTGAATTCTATACCAACTTCAGAAGGCTTTAGTAGTACTGCTTTGGATGATGAGGTTTTTGAAATTGTAGAGAATGGAAATTGTATCTGAAGGCATGACAACGTTTTTGGATGGTAGTGATGATTTAGGTTTAAGGAGTCTGTGTTCTGGTGGTTCTGAAGAGGTTCTTCCAAAATCTTCAAAAGTGTCCTGTGCACCCTAGTATGACAAAGCATTGAGATGGTAGTCGCTATTTAAATCATAAAGGATGGTTTGTAACATGCTAAAATGTAAGATAATATCATAATTGTATAGAATCGTTGGGTAGAAGTAATTTATTACATTGTCTATTTGATCAATAGAATCTAAACCAACACAATTTCATATAATAACTCAAATTAGCTATGGAGTGGCAGGAAACCATATATGAGGCATCTGTGTGTTTATAGAATCTTACCAACACAGTTTCATATAATAAACTAAAATAGCTATGGGGTGGCAGGAAGCCGTTTATGAGGCATCTGTGTGTTTTGCAGCATTGTGTATGCTCACATGCTCAAGGAAAAGCGACAAGGTTTCATGTATGTTGTGCAATCGTTTCCTTTCTACAATTAGAAATCAAAAGCTTACATAATTTTCGATGTCGAGGATCACAAACTCATAGTTTTTAAATTGGAAAATGGCAGAATCAAAACAGAATGAGCCAAAAAGAAGGATAAGTGGCTCTAGAATTATATATATCTTTATTCACAAAGCCAATAGGATGGAGAATTCAGAAGCAAGATTCTATAAAGAAGAGATATGGATAATATTAAGCACCATGTATTATAGATAATATTAAGCACCATGCACTAAGCCAATTATTGACTTACTATTTTTTCACTTTGTCCATTGAATATCACATTATTTTCATCTTGATCCAAAATTCAATCCAAAATGGAGAATTCAGAACTAGAAGCAAGATCCTATCCAAAAAAATGTAGAAGAATAGCAACTGAAGAGCAATGTTTGAGTCCAGAAGCAACCAATTGTAAACTTCTTTTTAATGGCCACTAATTATATTAAGGCACATACATATGAGAAGGCAATAATAAAGTCCAAATTGCAGAAAGTTATCAAAGTACAAATATATTCTATTCACTAGAATCCAACATGAATATGGACTATTTTAACGTGAAACCATTCAGATTTCTAAATTTCTTATATGCTACATTTTGGTCTTTACTAAATGTTGTGTTGAAAGTACCCGAATCTAAAAATATTTCAGCTATACATAATGTTTAGGTCTTTTTGAGGCAAGAGGAGGCCATACTTTGTATATTTGAAACTTATTCGAGCTTTGGTGGATGAAGATTGTGCGATCCAGGTCCAAGAAATGTAGTTATGGCTCTGGTGGTTACATGAAGTCATAAGTATTCTTTCATAAAAATATTTGAAGTTTGTACCACAATCATGGATTTCAAGCATATGTAGAATTTGAACAAAAATAAATCTTTGTTTTAAACAAGTAGACATTTTTTAGGCACTGCAATTTCCAATTATAAATTAAATTTATCTAATAACATTTTACTTAAATATTAATTTTAATTCCATATTCTTACTCCTCTTATCAAAATTATATGATTCATTTATCATATACAACTTATATATTAATATTTTATCACCCTCGATAACATCTGTGTCACGCCCCCAGGCCTGCGGTAGTCTTCCAACCGTGCTAGGCAAGGTGCGGCACCACTAAACACTTTCTTTTCACCAATACTTATGTTCGTGGACTACGCCTAACTACTTGGCTTACTTAGTTTGTGTTTCTCAACCAAATAATTATTAATGTTCCTTTATACCAATGAACACCCATACACATTCATTAACATCAGCAATTATACATGAAGAACACAATTGCACAGTATAAATGGAGGGGCAACTCCCTTAACAATGAGTCTACCCGAATAATGTATTATACAGTCTTTCAATATTACAATGCTTTACAAGTATACTTGGAAACCCCAAGTTTCACACTTAGCCAAATTTACAATCTTGTCACACCTCCGTGCGACAACCAAGATTTCCTTGCCCAAGGCGAGAGGGCGTGCCCTCACACGAGCTGCCTTCTGCACTTCACAACCAAACCTTGTCTTCGTGCACGACGGGCGGGTGACTCCACCAAGTCACCAAGACACCCCCTTCGCACAACCAGCTTCACCAACGTTTCATCGTGCACCCGACTTCACCAACGTTCCACTGTTCTCCAACTTCGCACCGGCGGGCGACTCAACAAGTCTCCACCATTTACCCTTGCATGATGGGCTGGCGCTCACCCGAGCTACCAAGACACCCGTGCCAAGTCTCACCCAAAACCAAGATATGCGCTACCTCCATGCGGCCTTGCCTAAGAACGGGTGCATCACCAAAATCTGCACCTTCTTCTTGCTGCGTCCACCTCTTAGATCAGCGCACTTCTTCACATGATGAGCGAAGTCGTTGAGTGCCCCAAATGAGCTCCACACATCTCCAATATATACGAGTGGCAAGGCAAGGTCGTGGCTGCCTAGCCGACCTGCCCACGCCCTCATCTCCATCGCAAACTCTTCTAAAACATGAGTTGGCCTCCTTCCAAGTATGGTTCGGCCGTGGGTTGAGCGTTCATGCTCCCCACGCATATAAAACCATCGCTCCTCCTCTTATGCACCCACATTATAACATAACGCCATCGCATTATAGGTCTGAGCTCGCACTTCGTCGTTTCAAGCTGTTCGTTCGTGCCTCCAACCGCTCGTCCTTCGTTCGGTCACGGTCGCACTTCACCCGGTGGGCGTGCCAAGGACTGCAGGTCCTTACAATCTGGCTTGAGCGTAAAGGATTCGACGCCTCTGACATCATCGAACATCTGACTTTGCTTTCATATTCTGGCTTTCTCAAAGCAGTGTCCTTTTGCTTTATGATATATTTGGATAAGTACAGTTCCTTGTTATTTGCAATTTCATATACCGACAAATAAATTTAGTTTACCGTGTGGCAAATTGAGACTGATATATTTTATAATGTAAACTAATTTTTTTTAAGACTATACCGTCAAGATCTATATATCTATCTATCTATATATATATATAATTATAATATTTCCACGAACTTATATATATATAAAATATTCCCATATAATTGAGTAAATATCCTTCACTTTTATGTTTTAGTTAATTTCAATATTTTTATTAACATCACCTCCTTCCATGAATTTCGAATGGATATTCATGAATGTAAACTTGCATACCCAAGTTATTGTAAGCTTAATATTGATTATAAATCTATTCAAATTAAAAATTGATTACAAAAATTACAAATAAATAATTTATCTATTTTGATTTCATTATTTTTGTATTTAAATAATAATTTTTTACTATTATTACTCTTATTTATATATAAAACAAAAGTTATTTTAATTTTTTAATTTTTTAAAAGTTTTAAGAATTACTTCAAATGTTTTAGAGTTAAACATTAAGTTTTATCACAAGTTTGATTTCATTCAATTTTTTTGGGGTGAAGCTGTCTACCAAATTTATTATACATAAAATTTGGGGAATTTATATATATAGCATGGAGTATGCCCAAAAAAAATTTCTGCTTAGTTAAGAGCTTGTTTTCCTCAGCTATAAGATAACATGTTAATGACCCAAGATCCAAAAGTATCTGGTAAGAGTGGAAACTTGCCTTTAGAAATTACTAGCCAACAATGACATGTGCTGTGGTTTTCTTGGAATAATAAAAATGAGTCAACTTGTATTAGCAAAATAATTGCCAATAATAATATCTCACAACTAAATTATGGAAAGAAACATAACAAAAAAATACCTAAAATAAATTATTATCATTATATCACTAACGATTTCAGAGTTGTACACTTGTTTCTACCAATGCTCAAAAAGCACATAGATTTGTACAATAAATATGGAGAGTTGCAAATATGAAATGAATGAGCAAATCAGATTTCCCATTTCTCCATCAGTGTTAATTATAGGACGTTACGTTCATTGTGATAAAATCAAAATTGTTAGATATTTTTGGCCGGAAGACTCTAGAACCGTGGATTCTTCAACTATCTACATCACAGATTTTGTCACAAGCTGTCAAATTAATAGTTTAAAGGAATAAATCCTAGATAAACGCGAACCGATCCATACCGTGGCGTTATCCCTATCCACATATTCATTTTTGGGGCAAAGATCCCTTATTATTATATATAAGAAGCAATTGAATGTACCAGAGAAGGCAAATTTTCCAATTTCATAAAGCAGAGACGGAGCAGATTATGCTAATGTTTTTTTTTTTTGGCTCTGCGTTGAAGTTTACACGGAAATTATTTTTTCCTGTTTAGAAAAATCATTTACTCTAAATGTCGTCAACGCAGTACGCAAAATATGTTATCACCGGAAAATGAGATCTGTTTTCCTTTCCACGCAGCACGGGATTGGACCGAAATAATATGGAATATCGCGGAATAAAAAATCAAAGTTTCACCGAAATGTGAAGTTGTCGGAGTGGAAATAGAAAGAGTTTGACATGTGCCTGCAATTTATTGAAGAAATGGCTTTACCCTAAGGAACAGGGGCAGACTATACAAAAATTAAATACAACATAATTAACTGTGGCCAATGTGTAGAGCAATGGACACCATTATCAGGGTAACATTTTCAGGGGCCTCATCATCTCGTTGTCTTCGGGGTCCAAAATCTGCAAATTTGAAATCCAACAGAATTAACATATTAGCCATATATATATATATATATATGCGTATTTAGGTCACCATATTTTCGGTGTAGACAGAGGATGCGAGAGAGAATGTGGAAGCACCATCTTCTCAGTGCAGAGAGAGGGGGTCACCTGAGAGGTACACTGGATACATGGTCCTTGCTGGGGAATGTGTTGAGACCGAGCCATCTTACTTTGAGGAAGTAGTGCAGCAATCGATTTGGGTTGATGCTATGGTGGAGGACTATGACTCCATAGTTCGTAATAGTGTTTGGGAAGTGGTTCTGAGACTTGAGAACAAGTCAGTTGTGATTTCCCGTTGGATTTACAAGGTAAAGCAAGCTGCTGATGGTAGTGTGGAGAAGCATAAGGCAAGATTTGTTGCCCGTGGATTTTCACAGGTCAATGGATTGACTATGATGAGACTTTTTCTTATGTCGCAAGGTACTCATCTATCAGATCTATGTTGGCACTATTAGCACAGATGGGTTGGAAGATCCATCAAATAGATGTGAAGACTGCATTCCTCAATGGCTAGATTGAGGAAGAGGTGTACATAGAGCAACTAGAATGTTTTGAGACCTTTGATCGTGAGTTGCATGTGTGCCGACTCAAGAGAGCGTTGTACAAGCTGAAGCAAGCACCTCGTGCTTGGTACACCGGGATAGACAACTACTTCACCGGGTTGGGCTTCACAAAGAGTGAAGCAGATGTAAACTTGTACCACATCTTGGTGAAAGGTAAACTATTGATCATTGTACTTTATGTTGATGATCTCATATTGACTGATGATGATAAGTTGATCGTGTCTTGCATGGAGGACCTTGCAAGAGAATTCGAGATGAAACACATGGGTCTCATGCATTACTTCCTTGGCATGGAAATGCGACAGAAGGATGGGGAGTTGTTTGTGCCTCAGGGAAAGTATGCCAACGAGATACTCAGGAGATTCCACATGGAGGAAGACTCTTCTAGCAGGTAACTGGAGGAAGGAGGTTTTTACTTCAAGGGAAGTGGTAGAGACTACTGTGTACAGGCAACTTGTGGGTTCACTGATGTACTCAGTGAACACACGACCAGATTTGTGCTATGCAGTGAACCAACTGAGTTAAGTGATGGTTCAGCCTACCAAGATGTTATGGAAGGCGGAAAAGCATGTATTGAGATACCTCAGAGGCATATCTCAGTATGGATTATAGTACATATGGACAGAGGGAGTAAAACTACAGGGCTTCACTAATGCAGATTGGGCAGGGAGTCCATCAGATCGGAATAGCACATCAGGAGGTATTTTCAATCTCGGGTCAACAACAGTTTCTTGGTACAGCAGGAAACAGAGGTCAGTTGCACTCAGCTCGGCAAAGGCAGAATATATGGCTGCAAGTCAGGCAACATGTGAGGCCATCTGGATGCGGAAAATCCTAGTTGGTTTGTTTGACCAGATGATGGATCCAACTGTGATCTATTGTGATAATCATAGTTGTATCAAACTCTCTGAGAATCCAGTATTTCATGATAGGTCTAAGCACATCGACATCCGGTATCATCATCTCATAGACTATGTAGCGAGGAGGATCATGTTGCTACAGTATATTTCAACAGAGGAGCAAGATGGTGACATTTTGACAAAGGCATTGTCAAAGTGTAAATTCGAGTTCCATAGAGACAAGATTGTAGAATTTTTCTACAAACCAACTAGCTCTGATACCATGTAGAAATTCCCACCTGTAGATTACCTGGTAATGCAATGTACTAAAGCAAAACACTTGATCTACTTCTACAAACAATTTAGCGGAAGCTTAATCGAACATCAGCAACATCAATAAGAACACATATAACTGATATGGAGAAATCAATCACACATAACAAAGAAGAATTTACCCGGGGAAAGCCTCAGCCTAAAACTCCACTCTCTGTATTCTCATACATAGGATTTATACAAAGCCTTAGCTCTCACATAGCTAGCTAGCTCTCAGCACAATTCTCATAGATGAAAGTGGAAATACATCAAGATTACACAAAGGCTTAGCTCTCATAGCTAGCCAACTCTCAGTGCAATCCTCCTGGATGCTTATAGGCAATCAAGACTTCTCCTAAGCCTTCTTCTCTGCCATCCAAGCATCCTATTTCCTTGCACAAGTTTTCTTGGGTGATCCTCCTGTTACCAAGTGTAACACTGATCACATACCCTGTAAAATTGCACAATCCTGAAGGAACCTTAATCTTTCTGTTTAGATGATTTTCCTTTATAGGAAAAACATTCATCCAACTGATAGTACACTGTCCCTCCTCTGATCTCAACTGGGTCTTTCTCTGAAATGACATGCATGAGTTATTTATGAGAGAATATTCAGTTATCTGAAGTGCAGCAGTTACATGCATGCAAGCATTAACTAACTGAACCCACATTAATTTAAACAAACTGTTTAAATCAATCTAGTTGGACTTGACTCAGTTAACTGAGCCAACTAATTACAAATCAAATTAGAACTCATCTTTATCTCTTTAACTGATGGATAAATTCCTCAATTAATATCAAATTCGAATTTTACTTCCTATTTTTGGTCCAGGGACTGACTAAAATAGGAATCTACACTGAACTGCTAAAAATAGAACTTCTATTTTTAGCACTTCCATTTTTCATTACTTGTTGCCCAATCCAACACTGGTACCCAAACTACTATTTTTAGCAGTGCTATTTTTAGCAATTTCTTGTTTCCATTTTCAACACTCCCTCTCATTAAGAAAGGCTTCCTCTCCAACCTGATCCTGTATCTTCAGAATGTTCTGCATGCAACACTTCTACCAAGTGTGGTTGCTCCAGCAACTCTTGGAACGAAAAAACTCCCCACTGACCTCTTTGTTGGGCTAGAAACATACTCTGATGTTGAAGCTCTACCTACTGCTGACAAGTGCCCCCTCTCTGACCTCTATGCTACTGCAACATCTCCATGCATCTCGCACTGTTGCACACTTCTTTGTGCTACCCTGCACTGGTGCAACACACTTGTGCCTCTCGCATTGCTGCAGCGTGCTAACTCTGTGCTGTCCTAGGATTCCCTGTACTGTAGCTCTCTCTGTCGCTCCATCTACATCTGTCTCTACCCAATCAGTGAGTTCTACTACTCCTCATCGGGGCTGTCATAGCAAAGTCGAATCAAAGAGGTTGGGTACCTCAAGGATCCTGCCCCTCCTCCTCGGGACGATCATTCCACATCGCCCCACCTTGTACCTGGAGGTATGGCTGCGTGTGATCCCTCTGCCCACCTGGCTTGAAGCTTCCCCCTACTGGAGGTCTTTGTATGAGTAGATGTCTCTACTCGATTTCCACTCAGCATCTCCAATTGTGGCTCCTCCACAATTGTCTGAGACTTCTTCTAGGTATGCATGTTGAGAGGTAATGTACTCTCCTTCTCAACCACCAAGTATCTAACCTTTGCCTTGCTCCTCAAAGATTTGCATGCATCTTGTACCTCAAGTGCATACAGGTTCTTGGCTTGCACACCAATCTGTTTCATATTTCCCACCGTCATGAATTTTTCTGGAAAAAGAGTTGATTTTAAATCAGCGATATCTCCCCCATCTGAACTTTGATTTAGCCGATTTTTTGTTTTTGGTATTTTTCCGCAAGGAATCCAAATCTTCTTTTTGTTTCTGAAAATTTTAGCTCTGCTTTGCAATTTTTCGGCCCAAAACTCAAAAATTTGAAATCTCCTCTCAGTATATTGTTCTCTCCTTTGATCACCTTTGCTTTGATACCATGTAGTATTTTTCTACAAATCAGCTAGCTCTAATACAATGTAGAAATTCCCACCTGTAGATCACTTGATAATGCAATGTACTAAAGCAAAACACTTGATCTACTTCTACAAACAATTTATCAGAAGCTTAATCAAACATGAGCAACATTAATAAGAACACATATAATTGATATGGAGAAATCAATCACATATAACACAAAAGAATTTACTCGGGGAAAGCTTTAGCCTAAAACCCCGCTCTTTGTATTATCATACATAGGATTTATACAAAGCCTTAGCTCTCACACAGTTAGCCAACTCTCAGTAAAATCCTCAAAGATGAAGGTGGAAATACATTAGGATTACACAAAGCCTTAGCTCTCACAGCTAGCCAGCTCTCAGTGCAATCCTCCTGGATGCTCACAGGCAATCAAGACTTCTCCTAAGCCTTCTCCTATACCCTCCAAGTATCCTATTTCCTTGCGCAATTTTTCCTAGGTGATCCTCCTGTTACCAAGTGTAACACTGATCTCACACCCTGTAAAACTGCAAAATCCTCAAGGAACCTTAATCCCTCTGCTTGGATGATTTTCCTTTATAGGAAAAACATTCATCCAACTAATAGTACACTGTCCCTCCTCTGATCTCAACTGGATCTTTCTCTGAACTGACATGCATGAGTTATTTATGAGAGGATATTAAGTTATCTGAAGTGCAGCAGTTACATGCATGCAAGCATTAACTAACTGAACTCACACTAATTTAAACAAATTGTTTAAATCAATCTAACTAGACTTGACTCAGTTAACTGAGCCAACTAATTACAACTCAAATTAGAACTCATCCTTATCTCTTTAACTGATGGATAAATTCCTCAATTAATAGATAAACTGTTTCATGTCCTCACATAGACTTCAAGTTTGATTTTCCTTAACTAATTAACTCAAGATGAATTAATTAGTTAATTTACAAACCGCTGTTAATATCAAATTCGAATTTTACTTCCTATTTTTAGTCCAGGGACTCACTAAAATAGGAATCCACACTGAATTACTAAAAATAGAACTTATATTTTTAGCACTTCCATTTTTCATTCCCTGTTGCCCAATCCAGCACTGGTACCCAAACTGCTATTTTTAGCACTTCTATTTTTAGCAATTTCTTGTTGCCATTTTCAACAAAGATCGGGGTGGTAGATAATCCATTTTTTGTTGAGGAGGAGTGTTGAAATATGGCAACAAGAATATTCCAATTTAATTTGTTCTTGAATTAAATTGTGAATTAAAATCAAATTTAGTCTCAACAGCTACATGGAAATAATTAATTAATTTATTTTAAATTAATTAGTTGGAGAAATTCAAGTTAGAAGTCTTTATAAAGTCATGCAAGAGTTATCCCTTAAATTAAGGAGATAAGATTGAGTTATATTTGAGTTGTAATTAGTTAACTCAGTTTACTAAGTTAAGTCCAGTTAAATTAGTTCCAGACTGTTTGAGGAACTAATAGTGAGTTAATAGTCAGTTGATGCATTAATGCACTCAACTAGTGCTACTCCAGTTAACTGAAGATTCCCTCATCAGAAACTCATGCATGTCTATTATGAGAATGACCCAGTTGAGATTAATGTTCAAGGACATTGTGCTATCAGTTGCATGTGTTTTCTCATGGAGAAAACTCATGCATGAAGTCAAGGATTTAATCCTTGAGGATTGCACAGTTTTGAAGGATCATCATCCACTTGGTAACATGAAATCATCCACAAGGAACAATGCAAGGAAATAGGAGCTTGGAGGGCATAGAGGAAGGCTGGACAGAAGCCATGATTGCCTATGAGCATCTGTGAGGATTGTACTGAGAGCTGGTTAGCTGTGATAGCTAAGGCTTTGTATAATTCCTATGTATTTCCACCATGTATGATAACAATAGTGTGGAGTTTTTAGCTGAGGCTTTCCCCGAATTATTTTCATGTGTATTGTGCCATTGATTCTTCTTCTTCTGGTTATATTGTTCAGTACGATCTTTAAGCTTCCACAAATTGATAGTAGAAGTAGGCTATAGTATTATGATTTGATTTATATTGCATTATCGGGTTAACCTACCATCAGATTTTCTACAAACCTACCTTGAAAAATCTAATTATCTTCCTATGAACCATGATTCAACCTCTCATACACATCCCTAACATATTGCTCAACCTAGATTTCAAGAGTTAAAGAGTCATTATACAAGGCTACATATGCATTTATTGGAGGTTTAGATAGCATATCAACCACCTTGTTAGTTACACCCTTATTATACTTGATGACCAAATGAAACTAATGTAGAAACCCCATCCACTTGAAATGTCTTGATTGTTGTATCTTTGTCTGCAACTACAAATACTATAATGGTTGATGATCTCTATGAATTATTGTTTCCTTTCCAATTAAGTAATGCTTCCACTTCTTAACACTTTGCACTAAAGAATACAACTCTTCATCATAATTAGGATAATTAACAACAACTTTAGGAAAGGTCTCAGAGTGATAACATATTAGCTTACAACATTACATCAAAATTTCTCCAATGGCATATCCACTTGCATCAGTCTCTATCTCAAACAACTGTTGAAAATATAGCAACACTAATACCTATGTGATATTGATATTTTATTTCAATGTATGAAAGGATTTATTTTGTTTTCCTCCTCACTCAAAGACCTATTTCACACTAGTGAAGGCATGTAAAGGACATGCAATGAATAAAAACTTAGCAATAAATTTCCTCCAATACTAGACTTCTCATAGGAAACTTCTAACTTATGTTGTTGTTGTCGGCTTGGGTGAATTCACAATCGCTTCAACCTTAGAGAGATATATTTTCAATTCGCCACACCCAATGACATAACCCAAGTACACTAATGATGTCTTGCTAAATTCACACTTTGAAAATTTTACATACAACTTGGGCCTTTTCCAAAGTATTAAATACTTTCCTAACATGCTTGACATGTTCATCCCAAGTTCTGCTAAACACCAAAATATAATCTACATATAAAATCATAAAGTCATCAATGAATGGTCGAAAAACATCATTCATCACACGCATAAAAGTTGTTAGGGTGTTGCAAAGCCCAAAAATCATCCCTAGCCATTCAAACAATATCTGATGATAACCACTTCGCAAGTCTATCTTATTAAAGTAAATTGCATCTTTAAATTTATCTAACAAATCATCGATATAAGAAAGAGGGTATCGATTCTTTACTGTGATTTTATTCAGTGCTAGAATGTCCACACACATTCTCTGCGTACCAACCTTCTTTGGTACCATTACAATATATGATCCACATGGATAGGTACTCAGTTTGATGACTCCATTCTTAAGAAAATCTTGAAGTCGCTCTTAATATTTGCACTTTTAATCAAAGGCATCATGTACATTCCAATATTAGGAAGAGGGGCACCTTCGTGCAGTTGATTTTCATGTTGTATCTCCCTCTTAGGAGGAAATCCTTCATGTACCTGAAAATTCTCATCATAGTTATAAATAATTTTAACCAATTCATCCCTATAGATGGATTGCAACCTTTAAAAGCATGGGATTGTCCAATATCCTTTGCTTTCACAACCATAAGTACAAAATTCTTGCTAGCATTAATGATTTTCTTCAATTGCGCTGCACTAGCAAGTGATAAATTAGTCTTCATGTTGTGCACTCTTACAATGTACTCAAAACCATTTTTGGTGATGTGATATTTGTTCTCCTATATAAAGAATACAACTTTCTTGTCACAAAAATAAGTTCTTCCCAAAAAAAAAATGCAAATATCAAGAGGAACCAAATCTAACTCAATCTCATCAATAAATTTTGAAGTGATAGAAACTTTAAGTTTACATTGCTTTGTCACTTGCAACTTTGCATTATCATGAAACCATTCAAGAGGATAAGTTTTCTTGTGAGGTGTCGTTTCTAATCCCAACTTCTTGACTATTGCCTCACATATCAAATTAAATTGGGAACCAATATGAAAGAGTATCTACTTTCATATGCTTAATAATCACCCTTACATGAAAAATATCACTTATTCTACTTTCAATACCAGGATACATAATAAAATAATTAGAACTAACATGAGCAGATGATTTACCTTGCACTCCAACAACTGTGACCTAGGTTTCATCCCCTGAATCAGATCCCAAATTTTGCTACAATTTTGCAACAACCTTTTTCTTTCCTTTTACCATAAACCTCTCTAGCCTTTGTTCAGGATGCAACTTCCAACAGTGAGCATCATCATGACCTTCCTTCTTACAATAAGAGCATGTCGTCTTTTCCTCGTCTTTCTTCACTATCACAACTTTCTTGCTTTTCCCTTTTCCTTTAGATTTTCCTTTAGTGAACTTGGATGGTTACTTCTTCGTGAAATAATTATGCACACTCTTTCCCCTTAACTCAAGATGAGTATCTTGGACACATACTTCATCCAAATTAGTGGGAAACATCAAAAGAGTATCACAAAGATAACTATGCAATGCACCAATATATTTCAAAAGTGTCTCTGGAGAATCTAATGGAATATTCAAAGCCAATGCTTCTTCCTAAATTATTCAATAAAACTTTACACATTTTTTCCTTTTCCTTGTCTTACGTTTTTCCATTCCATTATTTCTTTTTGAATATAAGCTAATGGATAAAACTAATTCTTTAATGCATTAGTGAATTCCGACCATGAAGAAAGGAACTTACCATTCTTTCCACTACCTTCTCGAAGTTTACTTTCCCACCAAACCAATGTCGTACCTTCAAGCCGAAGAGAGGCCAATTGTACTTTTACCTCATTTTCATCAATCTACTGAATACGACAATAAAATTCTATCCGTCGAATCCAATTATCCAATTGTTCTGCATTAAGATCGTTATTATATAGTCGTAAGTTGAACTTAACATCCAACTTTAACAATGGCTTCATCGAAGAAATCTTCTTATGAGGAGATGGTGGTGGCGACGAATGATGAATGAGGAGGAACAAAGGTCTAAGTTAAAGGAGGAGGAGGAAAATGAAGTTATTTTTTACTATTCAAATTTTTATAATAAAAGGAGAAATTACTTTCTTAAGGCCATTCAAGTTGTTAAGGACCTCAAGGGCCCCCGCATGATCTGAGACTTTATGCTTGTTTCTAAAGATGCATTACAAGAAGATCTAGAGATTATCAAGACTTCATTGGGTTCCAAATTTGAAAACTTAGCCGATTTCCTAAAATATGAGATTAAAAAGTGTTTTGTTACATTTGTAAATTATAATTGTGACCTATTAACTACAAATGCATAGTTTCAATAATATGCCTAATATATTGAGGAGGAAATATTTGAAATATGTGTCAAATAGGACATAACAATTCCTTCGATGAAACAATATATTAAAGAATGACTAAAGAAATCACTACAACATATCATTAGTCTTCAATAACTGTGAAACAATTAGAATAATGGTATCCTTCCAGCCATATAATGGAGCATCTTCTTTAACATAAGTGAGAGAGGTCTTTCCAAATCTTTTTTGTGAGTATCCAAATCCATTGAAGCAATTCCCTTTTTTCTTCCTAGTCTTTGGTCATCTAGCTTTCTTAATTGTTCCTTTATGTCATTTAAATTGATCCTTGAATGCAACTCTTTAATTATTTTAGGTATATTAATATTTATTGGTCCATGAAAGCTAAATCCGAGTCCCCTTATGGGATGAATGGATTCAATTTTACATCTTTAAGTATTAATAATTTGAAGAATGCTTTAGGTACCTAAATTTTCAAAAACTTTAAATTTGTAAAATTATTTTTTGACTCTTGTAGAGAGCCCCCTTTTGGGAAAGTGATTCATTTGTGATTTTGACACTTATTGTTGGGAATAATACTGAGAAGGGGGGTGAATCAGTATTATCAAATCATTAACTTTTTCATTTCCATACTCAGATTTATATACACTACTTCAATGAAGGTAACTCATGTGTACACGCAACTGTATTTAAGGCAACCAGCGTATATACAATGAAATTATCATTCAGTTAATTCATCATATGTTAATATTTCATCAGTGCATTAGTAATTTATTAACCATATAAATAGGAAACATGAGAAATAATGACAAAATAAACCATCACACATAAGCAATACACATGAACACCAAGAATTAAGGTGGAAACCCAATGCAGGATAAAAACCACCTGTTGTTGTCTTCTTTTAATATAAGAAAAACCTGTTTACAATCTTGTACTAGTGCAGACTCATACTAGTATGCAGGCACCCACTTGAAAAAGTACACAACCTTCTCTCCTTCTCCAACTTCTATTGGAAGGGAGCTACAAACCCCTAGCTCTTGTACTAGCCGATCTGTTTACTAGTATGTAGGTGCCGACCTACAGAAGGCTCCAACCTTCACTCGTTTTCCAGCTGCTACTGGAAGGGAGCTCCAACCCCCTGGCACCTGTACTGGCCGATATGTTTACCAGTACATATGCGCTGACCTACAGAAGGCTATGACCTTCTCCCTTCCTCCAGGGATCATGTTTCATAAATTTTCAGACTGGATACTCCTAGAACACAACACCACAATCTGAAGGCCTCGTTTCATCAAATTTTCATATTGGACCCATTATCAACATTAAAGCTCAAAATCAATCACCACTGCAATACAACCAATCACTGAAAACCCATCATTACTTAAGCAAATCACAATCAATCAATTTGAACATTCAAAACATTGTCACTAGAACATAGAGCAGAACTCAGAACTTTGCATCAACAACAAGAACCAACTACAACTTCAAACATCATATTTCATAATGTATACGCTACTTCGATGTGCCGAACCAGTGTGTATATGCGCTTTTACCAAAGCAAACTAGCATATAGATCTGCAAATACTAACTTAAAACTTCACAGCTATTATAGACTTCAGTCATTTTGAGATCATAACATTTACAGAATAAAACATTCGTTAATATTCAGATCCAGCCCAATCAACATCAGATCATGCAATGATAAGTCGTTTCAATTCTTATGATCCTGACCTAACATTGTTTCCAAGGTGCACAAAATATTTCAGATCATCTCATAATCATAGCCCCTGCAACATAATATATACTTTAGATAGAAGTATTCCTTAGAAACCCAGTCACTTGCACACCCTGGCCTAATGATCTTCTCCTTGTTATATAGATTTAGGCCTTTCTCAATACCTCGGACCAAAACCACTTAGGACCCGTGGTATTCTTGGGCGAGATCAAATAGTTGCTACTCCACTCAATATTGTGGGTTAATACCATGGTATTGACCCCTGGTATTCTTTGCTCTTGAATTTCCTTGTTTTCCCAACATCTACGCGCTTTTCCTCTTGTGAGAGTACGTGTATATGTACATGCTCTTTTTTGTTTTGTGGACCTATGTGTACACACTACTTAGACAGAGTGAACCAGCCTATACTTCTCTTTCTTCAATCTCTGGAGTCTGATCTGTAATCCTTTGCTATTAACCTGTTGCATTGTGAACTGTCCTCTATGTGAGTTGCCATTAGGGACAACACTTGTATCATAATGCCAACACTTATTTGAAGGTAGTATGAATCTCATGAATATTTTCCTATGACCTTTATGATTTCCATAAATGAAATAACTATATAGCTCTCTGAATATCTAGATCATTATTCTTTTGTCTTAATCTATTGTCTTTCTTCATTGATTCGTATATCAGAAATGATGAATGGAATGGACGTCATTATTTATTTATTTTTATTTTTTTGTATTTATATTTTTATATCTATTCTTGTTAACACATATGGTCCACTCGCACGTGCATATTTTAATGTATATTATCTCTCTCTCTCTCTCTCTCTCTCTCTCTCTCTCTCTCTCTCTCTCTCTCTCTCTATATATATATATATATATATATATATATATATATTGAAAATATGAATGTGTTGCAAAAGGAGTATCACCTCTCTAGAAATGAGGAGGGGGTTGAGTTTTTTCATGACAAGAAAATATCAATAATTTTGGAAATTTCATTAGGGATTTGAATAATTCAATATTTGTTTCTCAGTACGTGACTCGTCTAAACCCATTTTGCCAAAAAATTCATTGGATTGAATGAACAAATAAGGATTTTGCATCAATTATATGATCTTGTCTTTCTTTAGCTTTTGCACAATTTCAACCAAAGAGATGGAAAATGTTTGTTGATGACACCTTCTTCTTATGGCTCCATGGCGTGATATATTAGATTTTTTTATTTTTAATTTAATTTAATTAATTAATTTATATATAAATATATATATATATATATATATATATTTTTATTTATTATTATATATATAATATTATATATATATATATATATATATATATATATATATATATATTATATATATTATATATATATATATATATTATATATATTATATATATATATATATATTATTTTCAGCATCCAAAAATCAATCCAGATCCATCAAATTTACCATGGAAACTGAAGTTGGCGGTAGCTTACCCTTCCTTGATGTGTTGGCCTCTAAAAAATATGATGGTCCTTTCTCTTGCCAACTCTTTCATAAAAAAGCTCACACTAAACAATATTTACATGCAAATTCCCATCATTATCTAGCTTAGAAGCTAGGTGTTCTCAACACATTAGCAACTCGGACTCTAAGGGTTTCGTATGAAAGCCATTTGGTGAAGGAGAAATCCCATCTCATTAATGTTTTTGAATTGAATGGTTATAAAAGATACCAAGCTATAAGAGCCTTTATAAAAGTGATCAAAGGTCCTAGGACTAAAAAAGATCCTGTTGAAGTGGCCTCTAGCATCCAACTTCCCTTTATCTAAGGGGCTTCTTATAATATTTCTCAGATTATTGGGAGGCATAAAGTTTCTTCCACCTTTAGATCCCTAAAAAGCCATTTCTGGATCCTAATATCTGTCCAAAGACCCTGTGGAAACCTAAAAACATGAAGGGGTGTTTATTTGATTCCTATTATTATTTTTTATTTTTTTATTTTATTTTTTTTTTTTTATTTTTATTTTTTTATTTTTTATTTTTTATTATTTATTTATTTATTTATTTATTTATTTATTTATTTTATTTATTTTTATTTTTTATTTATTTATTTATTTATTTTTTTCAGCATCCAAAAATCAATCCAGATCCATCAAATTTACCATGGAAACTGAAGTTGGCGGTAGCTTACCCTTGATGTGTTGGTCTCTAAAAAATATGATGGTCCTTTCTCTTGCCAACTCTTTCATAAAAAAGCTCACACTAAACAATATTTACAAGCAAATTCCCATCATTATCTAGCTTAGAAGCTAGGTGTTCTCAACACATTAGCAACTCGGGCTCTAAGGGTTTCGTATGAAAGCCATTTGGTGAAGGAGAAATCCCATCTCATTAATGTTTTTGAATTGAATGGTTATAAAAGATACCAAGCTATAAGAGCCTTTATAAAAGTGATCAAAGGTCCTAGGACTAAAAAAGATCCTGTTGAAGTGGCCTCTAGCGTCCAACTTCCCTTTATCTAAGGGGCTTCTTATAATATTTCTCAGATTATTGGGAGGCATAAAGTTTCTTCCACCTTTAGATCCCTAAAAACCATTTTTGGATCCCTAATATCTGTCAAAGACCCTGTGGAACCTAAAAACATGAAGGGTGTTTATTTGATTCCATATTATTGTGGGGCCCCCTACATTGGAGAAAGTAGTTGTTCCACAAATTAGATGATTCAAGAGCATGTGGCTGACCTAAGACATTGTAGGACTCGCTCCTCTACTTTAGCTGAACATGTTGATAAGAAAAATATGACCTATGTTTAGAGGGTTCCCAGGTCCTTGCTAGGATTGATCATTTCCATCACCATGAATTGAGGGAAGCCATCGAATTCAAGAAAATGTCCATTACGCTAAATAGGGATGATGAATGGAAGCCCGACAGTTCGTGGATCCCATCCCTGTACTCCTAGGCCTCTTCCTTTTTGTTTTTCTCACCTTCTTTTGTTTTCTTCCTTTCTTTAGATTCTTTTAATGTTAAGTCATTGATTTTACTCATTTTTTGTGTTATATCAATTTAATCTATACTCGTTTGGTATTTTATATTTTGCATAGTATTTATTCATTTCTTTTTTCATTTAGTATCATTATTCTTGTTTGTTTATTTATTTATTTTATTTTATGTATTTATTTATTTTTATTTTTATTTATTTTGTTAATAAATTTTTTTTAACTTTTAAATTTCTATTTATTCTTTTTATGATTTTTATTAAATTCCTCTTATTTGTAACTTCTTATTTGTATCTATTAATATAAATAATAAAATTACAAATTCTTATTATATTAAATAATATTTATAAACTTGTTTAGGTTGTTTTATATTCTTCTATGTTAATTTGACCGTTTCTTGAGGCGTTCTATTTATTTGTTATTCATTATTTAACTAAAAACATTAATAATATTAGAAAAATTTTCTAGATGTTTCTTCGTTTTATATTATTTATATTTATATCGTTTAATAATAAAAATAGTATAAATTAAAATTCCAATTTATTAAAATATTATTTAATTTCATAACAGTTTGGAGTTTATGTTTAACATCCCTGCTATAATTATGTGATATGTTGATCTCATGGTCCATGCTTTTCCTAGTGATGAACCTCAGTAAGGGTTTGGAATGTGTTAATCTTAAAACTTGATGTGATTTATCTAGAAGAGTTTTTCCTTAACATGAGAATAGCTGAAAATATCTTGGAATGTTCTAGCTCACCAAGAAGAACATGCACCAAAAAATATAGATAGTTTACTCGAATAAATAAAAGTTAAATTAGAGTAATTCGGGACCTCTTAAGGTCCAATATCTACAAGCCAAAGTAAGAACGTTATAGAAGAGACCCATACTTCCTCAGGTAAGGGAATCTTTCTTTTTTCTCTCCCTAGTGATAGTGAAATGGAAGAAAGAAGAGAAGTAAGAGAAAAAAGGAGAGAAGAAAGAAGAGAAGAGAAGAATCAAGCAAAAGCAAGAAATCATAGGACAAGACTTAGAGTAAGTCCACTTTCCTTGCAAGGGGAACAACACCATCTTCCCACATTGTTGGCTAGTGTTTTACCTTTTTTTAATGGAGATGGTGTCATGGATCCTGATAAAAATATGGAATAATTTTTGGCTAATTATGATATCCATGGGATTATACATGAAGATGTGATGGTAAGAGTATTTCTTCAGATCTTGATTGCCCCTGCTTATGATTTGTATTTATTACCTACTAGTTCTATTACCTCATTTAATGGTACAAAATATGTCTTCATAGGATGATATGGTTGACTTATAGGATATCATACATTGCACACTCAATTCACACAAATCCAACTCCAAAGGGATGAGAATATTAGGGATTTAACCTCAAATTTTTCAAAACCCTATTGCTAATGCCCAAACAATGTCATCCAAATGAGCTTGTGATCTTTGTAAGTTAATATTATGCCTTCAAGTGTCAAATATGATGTAAAATATTCCCATGTTAAAACTTTGGAAGGAAATATGATAAAATCCCAAGAAATGGAAGAAGACATGTTGTAGAGAAATGCAGACCCTGAAATTATTTTGGTAAAGGCTAAGATGGAAATGTACTTCCCTAATATTTCAGAAGAAAAGAGGAAACTTCCCCCTTGAAACCCCCAAGAAACCATGGTTGGATGGGGTATTTTTGATGGAATTCCTCCAAATGCAAGAAATGTTCCAACTCTTGAAGAAATGTCTACTTCAAAGGTCAGTTCTACAATTGCCCCATTGAATAGAATGATGAAGCATATGTAGAATGAGATACTTAGGCTAAGACAATCTAATGAGAAAAAGCCTCAACAATAGAAAAATGTTAGATCATCTAGTTATGGTCTTGGGAATCAAAATGTTGACCATATGCCACCAAGGGGACCTAGAACCCCAATATATCAAAATCCAAGTGGCTTAACAATAGATGATCAAGAATTTCAGGAGGTAGATCCTCCTCAGTAACTTGAAGATCTTTCTCAAGAAACTGTCACTATTCTCGAATAAATGGAAATGGAATATAATTCTATATTCTCTTTTAAAGAAGAAGAATCACCACAAGAATATGAAGAGTTTGTGCAACAAGAGAACATAGTTCAAGCTAGATCACAGTTAAATAAAGCAAAAGGTAAAGATTCAGTGGGAAACCCTAATAAATATCAAAGGGAAACAATAGTTTAAAGGAACATGCCTTAATATGAGACCCAACAATCTCAAGACAAAAATTAGGGTGTTATAAGAATGACTTACAATATAATGGAAAACTTGCATAAAATTCATATTACTTTTCCCTTTCTAGAAGTTGTCAAGATTCCTCAACAAAGAGAAATTATCATCAAGGCTCTCAAAAATGAATAATCCTCCAATACAATAATAGAAGTTGTTGTTATTAATATCCCACAAGAGAATCCTCCAATTCAAGTTAAGGCACATGGAAATATTCCTCCTTTTATATATCACTTGAGACTCTGGAATCTATGATGAATAATTGTTTGATTGATAGTGGTGCTACTAATAACATTATGCACTTCATATTATTAATGAAAGAGGATTGGATTGCACCAATAATTATGAAACAATAGAAAGCATATGTGCAATAGAATCAAGTAAGATCCCTATTTATGGAGAGAAAAAGGATTTTTGTACAATGATACAATCAACCTTTCATATCACAAATAGTAGTGGTCGATGTACTAGTCACATATGGATTGGTTCTAGGAAGGTAATGGAGCTTCCCTGTTAGGGGATATCTGATAATAAATTGAAGTTGCATGATGATTCCAAATAAACATGGTTGAATAAAAATAATAGCATGAGAACCCAATAATCCCATCTTCTTTTAAAAGGAGAAAATTAATAGTGATGTTTGTTAAATACTGGAAATTATCGAGGTGGTGGGGGGGTGGAGGGGTTGAATCAGTATTTCTAAAATTAAAAAAATTACTTTCTCAAAGTAAAAATACTCAACAACATAGTAATAAATAACAACACACCAATCTCATAATTTGTGGACACAAAATATTAATGTGGCAACCCAACTGGGAAAAACCACAATTTATTTTTTATTATGATGCAAAATAAAGCTCCAACTTCAGATAACATTAGTTTTTTTTGGCTAAAGACTACAGAAGGATCCAACCTTATTTTTCTTTTGCAAGCTCCAACTTTTTGAAATTACAAGTACCAACTTGAAGGAAGCTTTAACTCCATAATGCAGAAGCAACTACCTACAAATCCTTTCATATCCTTCTCTCATAAATTTTAAAACTTAGGTTTGAGACTTATTTTTCATAAAACATTACCTCATCAATTTATCCTACTCAAATTTTCTTTTCATCCTAACACACACCTCTCACAATTCAATTCTCCTCTTCAATTCCAAATCTCTACAACACTACTACTCCTTTTAAAGCTTTAAATCTACTTTTGTCCTTAGTTGATTAGTTTATTTTGGACATTAGACTATAGTTAAGCTTCATATATATTTTATATTTTCTTTCCATTACGCTATTGTTCAGTTCCTTTCATCTCTTCTTTCTCTTAGTTGTTAAATTAGTTAACAACAAGTTTCACATTTGTTTTACAACATGTTTTACATGACCTGCATGTTATTTTGTTACCAATGGATAAATATATCTTCTTTGACATGCTTGTATAAATTCAAAGTTTTAACTACCATTCTAGTTCTCGAACACCAATTTTCTAAGTGTCCACACTATAGTTCTAATTTTGGCACATCGAATGCCAACTTTTCAATATTGCTTGAATAATTCAAATTCAAAATTTCATGACCACTTACATTAGCACTATGGCACATATGATTGTGATCCAGGACCAACATATTAAGCACAAAAGGTGCTTAACTTCCCAACTTGCACCTTCCCTTGGCACTCCTTCGACATCATTTTGATCAATGATTGATATTCATCTTAGGGCCCCCTCGTAATTCGATGGTTAATAAAGGGTGGGGGTATGTGATTTATCACTTATGTTGCTAACTTCCCCCTATTTTCGACGCATTCCAAGTACACTTTATTAACCAGTTCATTGGAACCACTAAAACACCATCCTAGCCCCCCCTTCATTTTCCAACCTTTAACATAAGGGGGGTCCCAATTTTTCTTGTTTCGTGCACATGGAACCAAAAATGAAACCATGATCTTTGACCTTCAACTTCAATCTTGTATTTTGGATTGTTTTATTTTGGCAAGTTCTTGTGCCCATGAACTCTCAGATTATTGTAAAATCCAAATATCTTTTTAAATGATATCCTAACCATTGCGGAACCCACGGGGATTCACTCAATGAACCTCTAACATAGCACGTGTGTTCGTGGCATACTAAACAATACCCTTAATTTGACTACATATTGGAAAATACTTCTAAAGATCACATTATTTAACCCTTACCAATATAAACCCAATACACCTTCTCAGTTTAAAAAACCCCTACTTTTACTAGATATTGTTGGTATCCATTTTTTTATTAATATATTTTTATACCCCTTTATATTTTTTCATTAAATTTAAGCTCAAATTTTTATATTCACCAAAATAAAAACCCTTTGCCCCCTATTAATATATTATGTCATTTTTTCCTCGATATATATCCCCTAATATGAATGCATGTGGTATGGTATTGACCCCCAAGGAATCCCCTATCAAGGAACCATTACAAAATGAACCCATGGCATGAATTATGAGGATGTGCCATGTCATCTGCCACATCACCTGTTGATAACATCCTACCAACAACGTCCTTTGAGTGGTGTCACGTGTCACTAAAAAATGGCCTAATTTCCCACCTGAAAATGATAATTTAGAATGTCATGTGTCACACTATGAAAGTGCCATATCATTTTCTTACTATGTCACTTCCCCCTAGCACCATCTATCATCCTACCAGTACTACCATGTTAGCTGGGGCCCACCACTTATGAATGAGAAAATATGGTATCCAACTATTTTGGAAAGTGGGAAAATTGCTACATGCTTGGGAGGCCCGAATACCAAAATACACTTCTCACTACCATTTCAACTAGCAAACATAGTTGCTAAGTCATATGAGCCAACCAATCATGGTTTTCCATCTACCATTTTTTCCACATGGTTTCCACATAAATTTCTATCGAAGAAAATTTGGCATTCAATTGATTTGCTAAGTGTTTTGTTGTTATGCCTTCAAAAGGGTCGGGCACCTAGATATAATTTATGCTGTGAAACCAATAAGAATATAAATATGACCCAAACTCCTTTAATGGAAATTTGGTTCTAGAAAAATAATAAATCCTCTTGATTATCTAGTTTTGAAAAAATAATGAAGCCCCTAGGTTATCCAATTCTAGAAAAATAATTAAACCCCCAGGTTATTCAGATTTATCAAATGTTCCTGGATCTCCTAGATACCTTATCCAACATAAACTTACTTCACTTCAAAACACTTTTTTCTCATCAATCCTTTAGGGTTTGACTAAATTCCACATACCATTGGAAATGTATATGAGAGGATTATCGAACTAAACACTTTTCATGTGCTTTTGAGTAACTTACCTATAGAAAAAATTTCTCTAAAGATAGGTTACGCCTCATCAGTAGTAATCATCAACAGGTTCCCCCTAAACTTGTATTCACTTCTTCACTTGACAACAATGACTGGAATTGACATCAATGTCAACTCTTTTCTCAGCAATCTCCCCCTTTGGCATTGATGGAAATACCACCAAACATTGCAAGTCATTGATGGAAACTCCATCACTTGGCCACCTTGATCTTGCTATTGGTTGCACATTGTCCAAATTTATTGTTTTTCTCACTCTCCACCTTTTCTTTTGAGAAACCAATAACCATATTACATCATATTGTGCCAATTTTTACTTCCTTTTCCCCCAAATATATTCATATCAATATCCAATAGGCATCACATTGTACCAATGTTTTCTTACTCTCCCCGTGTGACATTAATGTCAAGGGTTTTTCTAACTCCCATCGAGTTTATTATACTCACGTGGACTTATCAACTCCCCCAATTTGATCTATGTTATTAAGCTATCAATGCACTTGTTTGGAAAAATTCCCTCTTTTCTTGTGAAGAAGGCTAGTTAAGAGAAGAGAGATAAATTACTCCTAATTTCTTCCTTAAATGCTCAAAAGGTTCTCGGCAAGGATGCTTAGTGCAGATGTCAACAACTTGTTATTTTGTGGATATATACTCTAACCTCACAATCTGTTGGGTAATTTTGTTCTCTAAGGAACCAATACTTTATGGGATATGATTGGTTTTTGAATGCAAAATAGGATTCTTAGATATGATGATAGTACTTGTGTTATCATAGACAATGGAAAAAGGACTTGCATAAGTTATCTTCATATCTTAGAAGGTTCGCTTCATCCACAAAATCTGAGTGCGACTAGTTGCAACTGTAATTTACTCTGCTTCAACAGTAGAAAGAGAGATATATGCTTTCTTTTTTCTCAACCAAGCCACTAGGCACTCACAAAGAAAGAAAACACCTCCACTTGTTCTTTAGCTATCATCTATATTTATATCCCAATCAACATCTACATATGCAATTAATGAGAATTTCTTACATCATGGATACCATAACCCATAATCTATTGTAGCTCTCAAATATATGAATATTCTTTTCGCTACTAAAAGTTGAATTTGTTTGGGGGGATAATTTATATGTAGAAACAACAGCAAAAAATTTCATAATGTTTGGTCTAGTAACTATTAAATATAAGAGGTTTCCTATTAGTGACATGTACATTGTTTGATCTAACTCAGGTGACTCGTCCTCTTTGTCGAGCTTACATATAGTAACCATTAGAGTACTAATAAGTGAGCATTATTACATTCCAAATTTCTTCAACACTTCTTTGAGGTAGTTGCCTTGGGAGATGAATATCCCTCGTGCTGATTGTGTAATTTGTAAACCAAGAAAGAATAAAATATCCCCATGCATGGAAATTTGAAATTCAGTTTGTATGTGAGCTGCAAACTTTTGACCAAGTGCATATGAATCATTGCCAAAAATAATGTCATGAGTATAAATAACAACAATTAATATCTTCAATTTTAGATTTGATATACAAGTTTTTTTTTTCTTGCTCCTCTTTTGAATCCATGTTGTAGAAAATATTTATCTAATCTATAATATCATGCCCTAGGCTCTTGTTTAATTCCATATAATTCCTTTTTCAAACTACATATTTTCTTATGATTTTATAATAGCTTAAAATCTTCAGGTTGTTCAATTTAAACCTCTTCCTTGAGCTTGTTGGAAAAAATGCAACAAGAAAATCCTAATTTAATTTTGTCCTTGAATTAAATTAGGAATTAAATTGTAATTCTAATTCTCATAGCAACTAAGTCAAATTAACTTAGTTAGCTTAGTTAATTCGAGTTGGGGGTCTATCTAGAGTCATGTAGAGTGGTTCCTAAATTTTAGGGGCCTAGGTTGAATTCTTTTCAGTGATAATTATTTAATTCAGTTTAACTAAGTTAAATTCAGTTAAACTAGTTCTAACTGATGGAGGAATTAGTGGGAGATCTTGTAGTGGGGTGTAACCAGCACTGCTCGACCAATAAATTGAATATTCACTCATAATTAACTCATGCATTTCAGATCAGAGAAAGACCTAGTTGAGATTAGAGTAAGGGAAATTGTACTATCAATTGTATAATCATCTGAATTGTATAGGTGGTGCATGCAATCAAAGGAAGGCCTATGATGGATTTCACAATTATGGATGGTGAATTTCCCAATTAAATATGGGCTAATTCCCTAGGAAACTGAATAAGGAAATAAGAGCTTGGCAGGCAACAAATTTGGCTAAGTATTGGCTTGAGCTGGTTTGTGAAGTAATGATATAGATTGAGATTGTACAGATGTTGCTCGGGCTTGAGCAAAGCATTGTAATCTTCTCATATTTTATTATTAATGAAATATACAGATAGCAAGGGTTTTTAGCTGTGGATTTCCCCATAATATTATTGTGCTATTATTGTATTCTTTCTCTTTTATGCTTTGTGATTTCATCGATCAATTATTGTTTCCACTGATGAGTAGAGTAGATTCAAGTCAATTTTTTTAGCATATTACAATCTACAATTTGAATCTACAAGGAATTTATACATGGTATTAGAGATGAAATAATTATAGAAGAGGAGAATACGAGTTTGTCTTTTGCAGGAGAAATCAAATTTGCAGTATCTTACTTCAGAGCTAGCAGGATGTCATTCTACGGATTGAGTCTCGAATATGCCCTTAAGGGAAGTTCAAACTATATTTCATTTCAGGATAGGATGGAGGCAGTGTTGGAAGATAGCGAGCTTAAGGAATTCATAGAAAATGATATTCCTAAGCCTCCAACAACTTATGTTCAATATCTAGCAGAGTGGAGAAAGTGTGTGGCAAAGGTGAGAAGGATTATCCTAGAATGAGTTCGAGATCATATTGTCTCGATCCTGCATGGTAAGGAAACTCCATTTGCAATATGGAAGGAATTGACAGACATGTTTCAAAATAGAAGTGACCACAGGAAGCTGGCACTAAAGGACAAGCTCAGAAAGATCAATATGGAGAAGGGACACATAATCCCGAAGTACTTGAGCAAGCTCACCCAATGTCGAGATGAGATTGCAAGTGTCAGTGTTATAGTTTCTAAAGATGATCTAGTGATCCTAGCACTTATAGGACTTACCAAGAGTTGGAATAGCTACCAAGCCTCATTTAATGGGAGGGAGAAGCTACCCAAGTGGAAGCGATTATGGTCTGACCTTGTACAAGAAGACATTCAGTGGAACACCAGAGATGGATCCTCATCCAAGCATGATGATGAGGAGAACTATGCCTTAGGTGGGAAGGAAAATAAATGAAAGGGGAGGTCATTCCATTCCAAATTAGATCCCAGTCAGAGTAGCCAGAATAAGGACAAGTCAAAGATTAAATGTTTTCACTGTCACGAGATGGGACACTATGCCACAAAGTGTCCACACAATAAGGTCAGTAAGAAGCCCTCACAAGGAGAGGCATGTGAAGCTCTTGCTTCAAAATTCGAACTATATTTCACCCTCATTTCTTTCATGGTGACATTGTTCATGGGTAGTGTGTGGTACCTGAATAGTGGAGCCTCATTCCATATAACGGGCAACAAAGAATTCTTCAGTGACTTGGAGGAGAAGGACCTCCATATGTATATCGAGATGGGAGATGATGGGAGGTATAACACGATCGACATCAATACTATTGCCTTTCAAAAGGTGTATGGTTATCCTCTCACATTAAAATATTTCATGTATGTTTCTAGGGTTTCAAGAATAATTTGGTTTCAATTTTCAAGTTGGAGGATGATGGCTATGATGTGATATTTAGAAAGGGAAAGGATTTCCTTCATCACATAGCCTCAGGACAGGTGAAGCAGATCATGGTTTAGGTGAAGATAGAAGACTGCACTACTTTGAGCATGAAAGCAAAGAAGGTGCAGAACCAACACATTGGTGAGTTGTGGCATAGAATATTGGGTCACTTGCACCATGGAGATTTGAAGATCATGCAACAAATTTCTACAGGACTTCCCAAGGATAAACTAGAGCAAAGAGACACGTGAAAAGGGTGTACACTGGGGAAGTGCACCAAAGATTCCTTTCATGATAAAGACAGTTGAGAATAAGCGATCCTTAAACGATTTCACTCAGATATGTGTGGATTGTTCTCAACAACATCCACGTCCAAAAAAAGGTATTATGTAATATTTTTTGATTATTTTTCTTGTAAGTGATGGATTTTCTCTATTAAGAAGAAAGATCATACGTTCACTAAATTTTGTGAATTTAAAGGACTTGTCAAGAAAGATACTAGCAAGAAAGTTAAAGCTCTCAAAAGCCATAACGGTGTAGAATTTGTGTAGAATGAATTCAATAACTTATGTGCATCAAAGGTCATTCAATGAGAGTTAATAGTATGTCATAACCCACAGCAGATTGGGGTGGCTGAAAGGAAGAACAAAAGTATTGTGGGGGTAGCACAGGTGATGCTACATGATCAAGGACTATCATTGCACTTGTGGGCTGAAGCATGCAACACAACTGTTTATTTACATAGAAGAGGCCCTCATTGAATCCTTAATATGAGTACACCAGAAGAAGATTTTCAGGTAAGAAACCAAATGTGGAACACTTTAGGATATTTGGTTCATCGGTCTATTGTCATGTTACCAAGGATGCACGAAAAAAGCTAGAGCCAACATCTGAGTTGGGAATATTTGTGGCGTACACTGATACACCTCACAAATGTCAGGTGTACCTGTCATCCAACAGGATGATAACGGTTCGTAGAGATGTTAAGTTCAATTAAAAGAAGGCCATGAGAGATTCCCTTGAGAGGGAAACATAGTTACATGTAGATGAGGAAATTTTATCTCCAAAAGAAGGAACCTCAAGATGATGTGGAGTAGACACATGTAGAGGACTAGAGAGTGGAAGCACCCACTCATGCAGAGGAGTAGAGAGTGGAAGAATCCACTCATCCAGAGACTTCTAGAGATGGAAGGAAGCACACTAGAGAGGCTAAAAAATTGATGCATGATGCTAGAGAGTATGTGGGAGCACCCACATCACAACGCAAGTAGAGGAAGTCACTAGATTGGTACACTTGCTACATGGCTTTGATGAGCAAGAGTGTAGAAGTTGATCCGTCCTCTTTCAAGGAAGAAGTGCAAAGAATAATATGGGTTGATGCCATGGTTGAGGAGTATGACTCCATTATCAGAAATAATGTTTCAAAAGTGGTCACAGGACCAACAAACAAGTCAATGGTGAGTTCCAGAAGGATTTACAAGGTAAAGAAAGAAACAAATGGGATTGTGGAGAAAAAAAAGGCTAGATTTGTGGCCAGAGGATTCTCTCAGGTGGAGGGAATTGATTACGAGAAGACCTTTGCTCCAGTATCAAGGTACTCTTCAATCAAATCTATACTAGCACTGTTAGCACAGATGGGATGGAGTATGCATCAGATGGATGTGAAGACAACATTCCTCAAAGACATGATTAAGGAAGAGGTGTATATTGAGCAGTCGAAGGATTTTGAGAACTTCAACAGAGAGTCGCATGTGTGCAAACTCAAGCGAGTGTTGTATGGAATGAAACAAGCACCTCCTGCTTGGTCCACCAGAATTGACAACTATTTCACCAGGTTGGGCTTCACCAAAAGTGAAGCAGATGCAAAACTTTACCATATTTTGGTTGAAGGTAAATTGTTGATTATAGATTTATATGTCAATGACTTTATTCTAATAGGTGATGAGAAGCTGGTAAAATCTTGCAAAGAGGATCTTGCAAGAGAATTCGAGATGAAGGAACTCGGGATCATGCATTAATTTCTTGGTATGGAAGTATGGCAAGCAGACAAGGAACTGCTTGTCTCTTAGGGAAAGTATGCCAATGAGATACTGAAGAAGTTCCACATGGACAGTAACAAACCCATGGAGACTCCCATAGCATGTAACTAAAGGAATGAGGATGGAACTTCAGGTGTAGTAGAGGCTACTATTTATAGATAGCCTGTGGGTTCACTTATGTATTTGGTGAACTCACATCCAAACATGTGTTTTGTAGCTAACCATCTTAGTAAAGCCATGGTTAAGCCAACCAAAATTTACTAGAAGCCAACTAAACATGTGTTGAGATACCTTAGAGGCACCACTCATTTTGGTCTTTACTAGAAGGACAGAGGGAGTGAAACTTCAAGGCTTCATAGATGTAGATTGGGTAGGATTTCATCCAACAACAAGCCCACATCATGGGGAATCTTCAATAGTGGGTCAGGGGCGGTTTCTTAGTACAACATGAAGCAGAGATCAGTTACACTCAGTTCAATAGAAGTAGAGTACATGGATGCTAGTCAAGAAGCTTGTGAGGCTATCTGGATGAGGAATATCCTTGCTGGGTTATTTGGTCAGCAGATGGTTTCGATAATGATTTACTGTAACAATCAGAGTTGTATCAAACTCTTTGAGAATCCATTTTTTCATGATCTATCCAAGCATATCGACATTTGGTATCACCATCTATGTGATTGCATGCAGAGAAGAATGATGTAATTGGAATACATTCCTACAGAGGAGAATGATGCATATATTTTGACAAAGGCATTGTCAAGATGCAAATTCGAGTTTCATAGAGGCAGGATCAAAAGCATATAATCCCTTTCTTATTGAGAGGGAGTGTTGAAGAAAATGCAACAAGAAAATCCTAATTTAATTTTGTCCTTGAATTAAATTAGGAATTGAATTGTAATTCTAATTCCCTTAGCAACTTGTAATAGTTAACTAGGTTGATTGGATTTAGTTGGCTTAGTTAATTCAAGTTGGGAGTCTATCTAGAGTCATGTAGAGTGGTTCCTAAATTTTAGGGGCCCTGGTTGAGTTCTTTTGAATTGTAATTATTTAATTTAGTTTAACTGAGTTAAATTTAGTTAAACTAGTTCCAAATGATGGAGGAATTCGTAGGAGATCTCGTAGTGGGGTCTAACCTACAATAGTGGGGTGTAACCAACACTTATCAACTAGCAACCTAGAGATTCACTCATAATTAACTCATGCATGTCAGATCAAAGAAAGACCCAATTGAGATTAGAGTTCAGGGACAATGTACTATCAGTTGTATAATCATTTGAATTGTACATGTGGTGAAGGAAATAAAAGGAAGGCCATGATTTATTGCGTAGCTATGGATGATGAATTTCCCAATTAAATATGGGCTAATTCCCTAGGAAACTACATAAGGAAATATGAGCTTGGCAGGCAGCAGATTTGGCTAAGTATTGGCTTGAGATGGTTAGTGAAGCAGTGAGATAGTTTGAGATTGTGCAGAGGTTGTTCAGGCTTGAGCAAAGAATTGTAATATTCTCATGATTTTTTTATTAATGAAATATACATATAGCAAGGGTTTTTAGTTATGGTTTTCCCTAGAAAATTATTGTGTTATGTGTGATTGAATTCTTTCTCTTTTATGCTTTGTGATTTCATCAATCAATTATTGTTTCCGTTGATGAGTAGAGTAGATTCAAGTCAATTGCTTTAGCATATTACAATCTACAAATTGAATCTACATGGAATTTCTACAAATCTCACCATTCAAGAAAGTTGATTTCACATAGATCTGATATACCTTGAAACTTTTGTGACTGGCAGGTTCTAAGAATATTTTGATATGCTCTATTCTAGCTACTTAATTAGAAATTTCATCAAAATGTAAGCCTTCAACCTGAGCATAGCCTTTGCATACTAGTATAGACATATTTCTCACCACTTTTCGATCCTCATTTAATTTATTCCCAAAGACCCATTTGGTGCCAATGAATTTTTTGTTTTCTACCCTTGGAATCAATTCCCAAGTCTCATTTTTCTCAATTTGTTCTAGTTCTTCTTTCATAGGTTTCCCCAATCTTCATCTTGGATTTCCTAGGAGAAATTTTTTGGCTCAATCATAGACAACATTGCAACATGTGCTTGATTGGGGGGATTCATCACTCTTCTTCTAGTTTTGAATCTTTCATCCAAATTACCAATAATTTGATTCGAAGAATGATGTTTTTTTACATACCTTAAGGGATAGTTTTGTTATGCAACCAGCTCACAAAATAGAAGATGAGATATATCAACGACTTCCAAATAAGTCTCTTCGAGTGGGAAACCTCCTTTACATTACAAAAATGAGCAATTCTTGGATGATACAAATGACAAGACCTTCTTTCTATATATAGGAGTATAAGGGGTCATAATATAATTAGATCCGACATAACAATAATATTGTAAGGGAAAAGAAATAACAATAGTGGGCTTCTATGGGGCACAATAATAAAAAAATATATGGGGACTACATGGGCACAAAATTACAATAAAGGGGTTGCACTAATAACAATAAGGGGCTACACTAGTAGTATAGGGACCTAGCATGACCCTCTCCTCAAAAAACGTGTTGTCCTCAACGTTTGAGTAGTTATGGATGTTTCTGTATAAAATTATCATCCTCCCATGTGGAACCTTCAGTGGGTAAGTTCTTCCACTTGATGAGATACTCTGAAATTGATCGATTTCGTAGCCGTTGGGTTTTGGTTTTCGTGATTGCTTTAGGTTCCAATATGATTTTTCCTTCCTCATCAAGTTTCAAAAATATTTTTTGAACTTGGAGCTTGTCACCTAAAACCATCTTTAAGCATGAAACATGGAGAACTGGATGCACTCGGGAAGATGCAAGAAACTGCAATTTGTATGCTATAGTACCAATATTTTGTAACACCTTGTAAGGACCATATTACTTTGGTGATAATATATTATCCTTCCTAGCTTTCTTGAGGGACATTTGTTAATATGGTTGTAGCCGTAAAAATACCCAGTCACCTACATCAAAAATTCTTTCATTGTGATGTTGATCTCCCTGTTGTTTCATTTGATTCTGCACCAAAGTGAGGTTATCCCTTCAGAGTTGGAGAACTTGTTGTTGATGCTTGATGTGATATTCTACTGCTTGAACCTTAAAATTTTCTCTTAAAGATGATGTGATGGATGGTGGATGATATCCATAAAGTTCCATAAATGTGGTCATTTTTGCTAAAGTGTCATACCAGCATTCATCCAGAGGTAACCACTTGACCCATTGTGTTTGTTTATCATATACAAAGCAACAAAGATATCCTTCCAAACATTTATTCACTATCTCTGTTTGTCCATCTGTCTTGAGAGTCTGAGGAGTGGTAATTCGTGCCAATGCATTACAAGATATGGTTAGATTCAAAGTCTTCTTTCTCTAGGGTTGGTTCCTGTTCTATATCCTCTTCTTTTGACGTTTCTTGATCCTTTTCTTCCTCCTCTTCAAAATCTATGTAAAATAATTTATTCTCAGCACACTTATGACCTTTAGTGTATTTTCTATCACAACTATAACGAAGCCCTTTTTATCTTTTTTCTTCCAATTGTTGTGGTGTCAATCTTGTAGGTTTTGGATGGATAGGAGCAACAACACTTCCATCTTTATAGTTGCGAGTGGTAGAATTCCTTGTTGCCATAATTTTTGTTTCAATTTTTCCTGCAAACCTGAATGCCTTCTCCAATGAATCAAGTACCCAAAGGCGAACCTCATGTTGGAAGTTATCCTTTAAAGTCCCTAGTAAAACTTCAACCCTATGCTTCTCTGGAATATCATTTACCCTTATATTCAATTTTTGGAAGTCCTCAATGTGCTCTTCCATTGAACCCTTTTGTTTGAGATTTATCAATTGGCTAAAGAAGGTGTTTCTCTTTATATCCTCATAATGTGCTATCATTTCCTCTGTTAAAACTGACCATGTGACAAGTGGTTTACGAACAAAAAATCCCTCTATACCATACAAACTGAGTTGGTTCTAAATATAAAGATGCAATACATACCTGTTGTGTGTTTTGCACATTATGGTGATCAAAATATTGCTCCATCTATAGTATCCATGTTACATGATCCTTTCCATCAAACTTCCTCATATAGGTATTTGGAATATGGTGGGTCTTCAATCCAACGTTAGGTTCTATGAAATCATAATTAAAATTTCTTTTGTTCTCATCATGAGTTTCCTCTACTACCTTTTCGCCATTAGGAAGCCTTTCTTGTAGCAACTTTGTCCCACCTTCCTTCAAACCTTCTATGTATTTCTTCAAATATTCCATGTTTCCATTCAATTTTTATTCTATACCATTTATCTTATTGATCATAGCTTTAATAACATTCTTCAAATCATCCCTCCAATTTTTCTTACTAGGTGTTTGTATTTTTGATTCGAGTCATTCTTTTTCTTGATTTTAGGAGCTTGATATTAAATCTATTATATCTCTATAATTTTAGATCTCCAAGGTTTAAAATTTCATATTGTGTTATCCATATGAGTCCTCTTTCCAATCCCACAAGTATGATCGATATTGGATTCTCCAAGGAAGATTTATGCCCAATCTCCTGCGATGACCTCATTATAGACTGGTTCATTAGAGAGAACTTGTATGATGTGCCACATGTTACGTTTTTGACCTCTGGCCCTGAAAAAGATACCCAACAAACTGTCATTTGTCCTATTTCTATCATGTTTTATGAAATTTGAATATGATGCTCAGAGTGAAAGTTATCACGATTTTTCCAAGGTCACCTATTTGAGATTGAATTTGGAAGGCTGCAAAAACCATAACTTCCTCAGTTCATATCTCCGAAATTGTAGAGAGAAAATGTATGAAATTTGGTGAAAAGGTTCATCATGATTGCGTCTCAAATATGTTTTAATTTCAGCTTCTGAAGCTCCATAGAAAACTAGTTATAGGGAAAATTCCATAATGGCCTATTTGAAGCATCGAAACCCTAGAATCCAAAGCTTTGATACCAAATGTTATGAAACCAACTCACAAAATAGAAGAAGAGATAGATCAACGAATTCAAAATAAGCCTCTTTGAGGGGGAAACCTCCTTTACATTACACAAATGAGAAATTATTGGATGATACAAATGACAAGACCTCTTTTCTATATAATTAGAGCCGACATAAGAATAATATTGGAAGGGCACAACAATAATAGTAGTGGGCTTCTATGGGGCACAATAATAACAATATGGGGACTACATGGGAACAAAAATACAATAAGGGGGTTGCACTAATAACAATAAGGAGCTACACTAGTAATATAGGGACCTAACATGTTTGGATGGGGGAGATCTACCACTTCATTGACTTCTTTTTCAAACAATTCGTCATCATCTTCAAGTTGGACTAACCATTCAGGATGATATATGTTGGTTGCTTTTCTTTAAGAGGAATAGACTCATCCACTCTTAAATCAATGTTTTCAACTATTTTTCTTAAGCTTTTCTTTTAACATATATAACCCTTTCTCTTAGTTTAACACCCTGTAAATATTGCTTAATCTACTCTTGCATCAAACTTACCAATATATCATCATTACTTTTATTGTAGCACTTAATGCTAAAGAATTTGAAGTGATTTAATGTTTCTAGTTTTCTATACCACAGTTCATAGGGGGCCATGTTACTATTTGGCTTGAAGAGATATTTATTTAAAATATGGACTATTTTATGAATAGCTTCAACCCGAAACCTATTTGGTATCTTTATCTCATCCATCATTCCTCTTTCCATTTTTTGTACTGGTATATTCACCTTTTACCCATGTGTTGTCACTACTACAACACCCTCCAAATTTTGGCCTATATTCAAACTTTGGAGCCTCCCTTTGATCATGCGAATTGTCATTTCTAGTTGTTAAATTCATCACATGTTTTCAACATAAGTTTCAAAGTCCTTTTTTGAAGGAATTCCAAGTGTCTTGTTTTGTTAAGGGAAGTTTTGCTCTTTATGGGAGGTAGTCATGGCATGCCCTTAAGAGGAAGCTCCAGTGATTTATTTTTCATTAATGCATTCTATCTATCATAGGGACATGCATCAGACTCATTTTCAAGGTATCACACACTTTCTTTCCATAGTCGACACTTGTGTCGAAATGTGTATCTTAAGTGTCACACTTGAAGGTAAGTGTCATTTTGTTGTTGTTTCAATGGATGCATGCTGGTTTTGGGTACTAAGAGTTTCATTGTCATGCGGGTTGTCTTTGATGAGTGTGTGATCATGTTCAAGTATTGTAGCACACTTCTACTCTCATATTTCTATCTTACTGATCCCACATTTAGTTAATTTTGGAGTTTCCTTGTTTTTGCAACTTGCCTGACTAAGATCCTATCTTTCTGCTTCCTTGAATTTTGCACTGCGTAGTCAAAATCCATAGTCAAGCATTCTCTACCTCCTAGAACTATACACTACACATTCACAAGAGAACTGCCTCCATCAACTACGTATTACGCATTCCTAGTGCTCAGTCACTATCGGTTTCTCTTGCCCACTGTGTAATCCTTGCTTAGTCTTTCCTCTAGTGCACACTGGACACTCTTAGTTAGAATTTAGGTCATGTATAACTCCCAACAGTGATCAACTGTGAACTGCATTGATTCTCCTTCTTAGAACTACGCATTGTGCAATCATAGTGAGAAAGCATGTCTTCTCTACCTCCCTAACTTCCCCAACTACGTAGTCATGCCTCCCTATCTCTCATCCACTACACACTACACAACCACAAAACTTAAAACCTCACTCCATGCCTCTTTCTCTTGTGCACTACGCAATCCTTAGGCCTCCTCCTCAATCCTACACACTCTCCTAGCTAAGTCAGTATATTTCTGATCCAAAATGGATTTTGGATAGAATCCTAAGTCTAAGTGTTTCTCACTAAGGAAAATGAAAGAAAAAGGAAGTTCTTGGACATAGCACCATTGCAGAGATCTTTTCATTCTGAATTTACTGCAACTTGAATGGGAAAAAATGGACTTAGGATGCAGAAGATATCTCTCAAAGAAGATGCCCTTTGTTCTTTGGAAAAAGAGGCAAAATCCCTTAAAAATGGCGAAAAACCCTTATAAAGGGAAATTGCATCGGAGAAGGGTCAAAGAGGTGGACTTAAGCGGAAAGGGGAGAAACCCCCAATTGTCGATCTCTGATATATCAGGTCAGAGATAGGCCTGTGTGCGATGGTAGGACCCCGGGCTATGCGATATGCTGATTGCCAATGATCGGATTGGCAAATCAGTATCGTGATGGCAGGAGGCAAAGGTCAGACCCTGGGCCTATGCAACTTACGACTACAATACATCACATCACAATGTCGCATCGCAGTGATGTAAAGGGGCGATAATATGCCGAACCCGATGGATTTATCAACACGGATTTATAACATTTGAGTTCTGCCATAAAGGGACTTTTGCATGTATTAACGCGTTTCGGTGTAAAAACCGAAATACAAAGGAAAAAGCCCTCGAAGCGATACAGCCAGACCCAAAGAGGAAATAAAGGCGCAATTAATGTTATTTGAGTTCCGTAAACGCGGATTTCGAGCGGGCCTCAAGCGGTAAATGGTTTTGGGCTGGCTCCACCCGATCCCATACAATGAACGATGCGTGGCTTGGTGGAGGAACAAGGAAACCACCTTTCTGGGCGGGTAACCTCCGTATCCTTAAGCTGCCCAAAATTGAATGAGGACCGTTGGATCGAAGATCCCATAGATCTTCGGTGGAGCTGTGAAAGAGGCCCAAGGTAGACACGATGTGTTTATGGGGTTGACGCGATAATATTTGAAGTCTGATAAAAAGGATTTTAATGGGTTTTTCATCATTTTCCCGTGTATTTTGGATTTCGACCAATACACTAACACGATGCGATATAACGCCTAATGTCGGACCCGATAGGGATTTTAGGGGTGATTGAATGGAATTTCACGTTTGGAATACACGTCCGATAGTGTATTTTCCGGAAATCTCTGTGTAAGGTAATTTTCTCTGTTTTCGAGTTTTCACCTATGAAACGGCCCAAATTCCTTCTATAACCGCTCCTGATCATCATGCCATGCTGCAGTAGGCATTTTTACAGGCAATGATGCATTTAGAAGCCACAAAGCTGCAGAGCCAGATGGCCAGTTGAACAGACAAGGAGCAGGGAAGCCGAAAAGGCACAAAGAGATGATGAAACACAAAGAAATGGCTAGGGAGGTTGAAAAGCTGGGAAAATGCCTCAAAGGAGCCCAGAGAGCTGAATTGAGAGGGAGCTGAAAGTAGTTGTAAGTCAGTTGCAGAGCCGAGAGAGCTGAGAGAGCGAAAAGCTATTGCGGAGAGCAGCTGAGGGAGCCTTTGGGGTCACTTGGAGTTCAAGTGAAAAGCCAGAGAACTGAAGGTTGCAGAAGGCCAAAGCTAGAGCCAAAGAAGCTAGAGCCGAAGAGCGAGAGCCAGAGCCACGAAACAGAGCCAAGAGCCAAATCCAGAGTTAGAGCAAGAGCCAGAGCCAAGATCCAGAGCCACAGCTAGAGCCAGAAAGCCGAGAGCTTCAAAGCCAAGGATAAAATGGTGTCTAAACCCATTGTTTCTGTGTAAAACAGTGGAGTTGAGCCAAGATCTTGTAAAAAGAACTTATACCATAATCCCAGAGAGCCTAGTTGAGTTGACTAGAGATCAAGGAGATGTAGCCCAAGGGTTTTGGGTGAACACCATATTAAATTACTGTCTTATGTGTTTATTATTTGCTGCACTATTGCACTATTACATGTATTTACTATCAGCAGAAACAACAGATTTTAAAGCACATAAACAGTTCAAATAACCATAAGCATACACCTTATTTCAAGCACATATTTAATTCCGCATTGGTTAACCATAAAGACTTGGGAATATTTGAAGCTTTGCAAGTGGGAGAGGTTCTTGTAAGTTAGACAAGAAGCCTAAGTGCCCCATTTTCAGATCAGGTGGAATCAGAGCTTAAGTTTGGTTAACCACACCTTCAAAGAAGGTTATATCAGAATGCTTGATTAACAGAGCAAAGATTGGTTGTCTGAAAGGTGTTTAAATAGTCAGAGGTTGATTGTATGCTTGTTTGCAGACTGACTATTATTTGAGTTTGCAGAGGTAAAGGGAAAGTTATTGATAGCTCAATCTAGGAAGGACAAGAAGAAAGAATAAGTCATTTTCATAATGATAACTTCTACAAGTGAGTCCTTGAATTCTTCTTTCTTCATCAAAACACTCTTTGATGAAGACATGAAGCAAGACTTGTCCACCATCATGGATATGGTGAGAGAAATGTATGAGGATGGAAGAAAGAGCAACATACTTAGAGAGTAGTTGAATTCCATGAAGGAAGAGAAGCAGTTGCTTTCTGACAAATTGCAGGAAATGGAGAGGCAACTTCATATTTCAAATATGAACCTAAAAAGGATGCATGAGTTGGAGACATAGCTCTTTGTTGCCCAAGAAGCCTTAGTCAAGTATCGGCTTGAAGAAGAGGTAAACCATTCCAGTTTGTCTTCAAATTCCTCTAAGGATGCTTATATTGGTTCTTTTGAAAAATATACCAAAGGCATAGGTTCAAAGCTAATGTCTAATATGGGCTATGAAGGAAAAGGCTTGGGTAGACATGCAAAAGGTATTGTTGAACCAATAGTAATTGAGGAAAGGCCTAAATATTTGGGTCTTGGCTATGGACAAGCTTATGGAGAAAGTTCCAAAGCTGCCATGAAGACCATTAAAACAGCTCCAAGAAGGAGTTGCATTGCAGGTCTTCAAGAGTGTGAAGGTTGTATTCAGAAGGAATGCAATAGCTTGAAACATCATTTGCAGGATGCAGGTGTTCAGAAGCACACACTTGAACCAAAGAGTTGGGGAGACTCTAACAGACTTAAAGAGATTGATGGGGTTCCAAAGGAAGCCACTTCTTCATTTTCTTCAAATCCTCATGAAGGCAATAAAGGTGAAAGAGGCGGGTATAAATCTAGTTCTAAACATTTTCCTTTTGATTGTACAAAGCATGATAAATTTCCCCATATGTATGGCAAAAGAATTGCATGTTCCTTTTGTGGGTTGGATAAACATAATGTTTCTAGATGTTGGAAGAGAATGGCCACATACAGGAAACTTTTGAAGGAAAAGAAGCAAGAAGCCAAAGGTCCATTGGACAAGGCAAATCATGTTGTCAAGAGGATGCACATGCAGTGTACTTACTGCCATAAGCAAGGACAACTTGCTGCAAAATGTTGGACTCTGAATCTAGTAATGCTTCCACAAAAGCTGAAGAAAGTGGAACGAGAAGATGGAGGAAATGGAAAGGAAGATTCCATGAATGATGTGTCTTAGGATGATTCACATGATGATGCTGATGTGCAGACAAAGGTAGTACCTTTGAAAAGGATTGGTAAGAAACGGTTAGAGTTCTTATCTGATAAGATTGCATGTCTATTGATGCATCTACATTATATTTCATTTTAGCTTCGAAAGTATAGTGTTCTTAAGTGAAAGTTGAAGTATGAAATGCATGAATGAGTAGGAGATGCATGAACACAGGGATGTTGATGATTTCCTTATTTTTGAACATGTATGTGTAATTAACTTGCAGGGTTGATTGCTTGGACATGCATGTGATGCCATGTTGACTTGGGAGAAGTTAACTTGGTCTCCAAAAGGAGATAATGATGAAGTGTTTCATCTTTTGAAAAAGAGTCCTAATGGTATTTTTCTACATGCTTGACTTGAAGGGTCATTTGTTTAAAGGCATGTTTTGTGGGCTTGTTATCTAGTCCATCATTTGTATACATATGTAAGACATGGAGGTGTTCACAAGATGTGAAAATCTGTTTCTTTTGTTGAAGCAGGAGTTTAGGCCATCCAGTTGTTGTCTGTGTTTTTATTGTTGTTAACAGTTGTTGTTGACAGCTTTTCAAATAGGTACAAATGAAATTTTTGTGGAGAAGATGTATTTCACATTTGTTTGAGCCACCTTGGATCAATGATCAAGGCAAAAGAGTTCAAACTACCTTCTATGACCATCTCAGCAAGAAGTTCTGCAGGAAGGCAAGGAGGAAGACAGTTCTTCCTAGGAAGACCACCCCATCCAGGAAGGGAAGTGGTCAGACACTTTGGTTCAGAGGCACCATGCAAGGCAAGTGTGTGGAGGCTGAAAGAAGAGGGTGATGTTACTCTCAGGTACTGTTCAGATCAGTATATCAGTCTTTTGGAGACCAAAAGTTCTGTTAGTGGGAAGGGGTGATCCAAAATGGATTTTGGATAGACTCCTAAGTGTAAGTGTTCCTCACTAAGGAAAATTAAAGTCCAAGGAAGTTCTTGGACATAGCCCCATTGCAAAGATATTTTAATTCTAAATCTAATGTAACTTGAATGGGCAAAAATGGACTTAGGATGCAGAAGTTATCGCTTAAAGAAGATGCCCTTTGTTCTTTGGAAAAAGAGTCAAAATCCCCTAAAAATGGAAAAAACCCTTATAAATGGAAAAAGAGATCGGCAATCGGGGGTTTCACCCCTTTCCACTTAAGTCCTCCTCTTTGACCCTTCTCCGCAAGTTTCGTAGGCCCAGGGTACGACCTTTTCCTCCTACCATCACTGATACCAATTTGCTGATCCAATCATCAAATCGCAACGATGTAAAGGGGCGATCATATGCCGGACTCGACAGATTTATCAGTGCGGATTTATAACATTTGAGTTCCACGATAAAGGGACTTTTGCGTGTATTAACATGTTTCGATGTAAAAACCAAAATGCAAAGGAAAAAGCCTTGAAGCGATATAGCCGGACCCGAAGGGGAAATAAAGGCGTGATTAATGTTATTTGAGTTTTGTAAAGGTGGATTTCGGGTGGGCCTCAAGTGGTAAATGGTTTTGGGTTGGCTCCGCCCGATCCCATACAATGAACGATGCGTGGTTTGGCGGAGGAATAGGGAAATCGCCTTTTCGGGCGGGCAACCTCCATATCCTTAAGCCGCCCAAAATTGAATGAGGACCCTTGGATCGGAGATACCGTAGATTGACAGTGGAGCTGTGACAGCGGCCCAAGGCAGACACAATGTGTTTATAGGGTGGATGCGATAATATTTGAAGTCCGATAAAAAATATTTTAATGGGTTTTCCATCGTTTTCCCGTGTATTTGGGATTTTAACCAATACACTAACGCAATGCGATATAACACCTAATGGCGAACCCAATAGGGATTTTAGTGGCGATTGAATGAAATTTCACGTCCGAAATACGCGTCCGATAGTGTATTTTCCGGAAATCTCTGTGTAAGGCAATTTTCTTTGTTTTTGGGTTTTCCCCTATGAAACGACCCTGATTCCTTCTGTAACCGCTCCTGATCATCATACCATGCTGCATCAGGGGTTTTTACAGGCAATGATGCATTTAGAAGCCACAGAGCTGCAAAGCCAGATGACCAGTCAAACAGACAAGGAGCAGGGAAGTCGAAGAGGCACATAGAGATGATTAAATGCAGAGAAATGGAAAGGGAAGCCAAAAAGCGAGAAAATGCCTCAAAGGATCCCAAAGAGCTCAATTGAGAGGGAGCTGAAGGCAGTTGTAAGTTAGTTGCAAAGCCGAGAGAGCAGAGAGAATGAAAAGCTACTGCGCAGAGCAGCTGAGGGAGCCTTTGGGGTCACTTGGAGTTCAAGTGAAAAGCTAGAGAGCTGAAGGTTGTAGAAAGCTAAATCCGGAGCCAAAGAAGCCAAAGCCGAAGAGCCAAAGTGAGAGCCAGAGCCAGAGCCAGAGCCAAGAGCCAGAGCCAAAGTTAGAGCTAAAGCTAAAGCCAGAGCCAGAGCCGAGGGTTAGAGTGAGAGCTAGAGCCAGAAAGCTGAGAGCTTCAGAGCCAGGGATAAAATGGTGTCTAAACCCATTGTTTCTGTGTAAAACAGTGGAGTTGAACCAAGAGCTTGTAAAAAGAACTTAGACCATAATCCTAGAGAGCCTAGTTGAGTTGACTAGAGCTCAAGGAGATGTAGCCCAAGAGTTTTGGGTGAACTCCATATTAAATTACTGTCTTATGTGTTTATTATTTGCTACACTGTTGCACTGTTACATGTATTTGCATATCAACACAAACAACCGATTTTAAAGCACATAAACAGTTCAAATAACCATAAGCATACACCTTATTTCAAGCACATATTTAATTCCACATTGGTTAATCATAAAGAAATGGGAATATTTGAAGCTTTGGAAGTGGCATAGGTTCTTGTAAGTTAGACAAGAAGCCTAAGTGCCCCATTTTCAGATCAATTTCACAAGAAACAAGATAGAGTAGGTGATTTTAGGACTAATGTTGTTTTGTCATGAGTGAATTCTATTTGCAAATGTTATCATCTTGACATGGAAGGATGATGCTTAAGGAGGATACTAAGGAGATGTTATAAGAAGACACTTGTGAAGCTGAAGACCTAAAGAGATCATCAAGCAAAAAGATAAAGGGACACTACGTCATGACACAAGAAATAAGATCAAGATGACATGGAAGAGTCTATATCCTAATTAGTCCCTTGGAGGATGAATATGAAGTACATGCAAGATCTATCATGAAGAGGTGAAGATAACAACAAGGATAAAAGCTTGGCATTAATACTCTACAATGAAGTTCCATGTCACCATTGCCATGTCATGGATTCTCAAAGTGTCACCATAAATGTTATATGTGTCATTGAATTTTGCCACAAATTTATGGAAATGTAAGATTGTATTTTGAAAAAATGAGAAAATGTAAAATGCGTGGAAGCCCAAGGGTCACACATAGAATGTGAAAAGTCATGTAGAAGATCTAAGGTTTCATAGGAATTAAAAAAGTCACATGGAAGCTCAAGAGTCATGAGGGAAGCTCAAGAGTCACAATGGAGGTGGATAGTCACCTCATTTGTTATATATACACCTCATAGCTCAAGCATAGGAATTTTCACCTTGTCTTCTCAAGCAAGGCATAGGACAGAAGATTAGTCTTTTCAGAAGAAAGTAGTTGCTTAACATTCCACTATTAGAACTAGTTTTGTATCATTATATTGTTGTATCTTTTGACTTTCACTTTATAATTCGAAGCTCTTGGAGCTGACACACTTTCATGCATATGTCGTGTATGATTGTAAGACTATTATTTCATTGTTTGTGGTGTCTGTTTATGTTTCAACATACTAATGAAAATGAACTATTTCATTGGATTTTAATATGCATCTGTGAACTGTGTGTCCTTGTTTTCATGATAATTATTTTTTGTGAACTATTTCATAAGATAATTAAGGGTTCTTTTAGATATATGTGCGTGTGTCTTTATTAGGATGTAGGGACTATTAATTTTCTCTTAAAGATTCACTTTCTTTTCCCTTCCATGAAAGAACCATTATACACTTTGCAATTAAATACATTGCAAGGATAACTTGCTTGTTTATCTTGAAAGTATACACATTTTCTCTTGTGTTGTTCATTGTAGCCAAGGAAAATCATTAATGATATGGAAGTCGAGCCTATTCCCTAGATGGGGCTCCTACTCCAAATGGTGTGAGGTCTAGTTGGGACTTCATATCAGGGAGACCTCCTAATTGTTGGTAGCATCCAACACTGTTAACACCATTCCATTATGTTGTGGAGTATTTGCAATGATGAATTTCCTCTTTATACCACACTCCTTACAATAGTCATCAAAATTGTTAGAAGTAAACTCTCCACCCTGTTTGATCTTACACACTTTAATTTGTAGTTAGTTTCATTTTCAACCATGGCTTTAAAGATTTTAAATTTTTCAAATGCTTATGAATTTTATTTTAAGAATGAAACCCAACTAAGGTTGTTCTAATAATCAATGGTCATCATAAAATGTAGCTCACCGCTTGGAGTCTAAGTTCTTGTAGGATGACATAAGTCCATGTGGACTAATTATAAAGGCTTTGAGGAGATGTTTCTTTTCTCTTGAAGGGAACTCGAATTTTCTTACCAACTTGGCACCAATTACAAATTGTCTTACTTGGTTTAGAGATCTTCTACAAGTCCCTTATAACACCCTTTTTACTGAGTTTCACAGTATGATCGAAGTTGAGGTGTCCTACTGTTATGTGCAAAATACATTTTTCATTCTCTTCATTTAAAATGTATACGTTGTTTTTCATTATGTTAGCTTTGGCCATTACTTCTTCTCTTCCTAATGTTTATATTTCACAACCTTTAGATAAAAAAACGACATCATATCCCTAATCACAAATTCAACTCACACTCAACATGTTTTGGTTGATTCTATCTACTAAGAGGACATTCTTAGCTTTTCCTTTTCCATTTACTAGGCTAACTATACCTTTACCCATGCTTTTTCCTAGAGCATCATTTCCAAAAATGACATTTCCTGTCTTGTGTTTTTTTTAAGTCAAGAATTTATTTATGTCACCAGTCATATGCTTTGAACACCCATTATCTTCGTACCAATGATTTCCCTGATTTTTGGCACACAAAAAAATGCCACATATTTCATTAGTTTCTTCCTTTTATTATTATCGTACCTTAGGTTCTTCTTTAGCTTGCTTGATCTCAAGAGCTAATCTAAATTTTATGATATTATAGTCAGCTACCTTATGCCCATAATTATGGAAGTTATAACATTTAATCACATCCAACAAAGGGGAACAAGTATTATTGTCCATGAGAGCATTCCTTTTTAAATTGGAAAATCTCTTATTTGGATGATAGGATTTGTTTCTCTAAATTCTTATTTTCCAATTTCTAAAGTATGCTTTACAACTTGCAGCGTTATGTCCATAATTTTTTCATGTAAAGCTGTGATCATGAAAGATATTCTCATACAAAGAAACCATTTTTCTGTTGCTTTTTTGTTGGCTGCTTCTTTGAGGCACAAAATATCTTTGTTGATTTCTTGCTTGAACATTGTATCTTTTCAAATGGATGTAACTCGCATTCTATTTTGCTTCCCTTTACTGCATCAACAAATTTGATGGGTTCTTTGTCTTCAAGTTCTTTTGAGATTGTCTCTCCTTCATATTTCAAAGTTACCACTCTTTGTGCATCTTATTCTTTTTCCTTAGCCTTTGAATTTCTTCTAAAGGGGTGATCATTAGTTCACATTCCAAATATATTTCAATCACTTCATCATCAAAATCTACTATTCTTTTTTTAGAATGTCTAAAGGCATGAGAATGAACTTTTATCTGCTACAAATTTTGAGTGGTTGACTTATTTCGAAATCATAAAAGAAAAACTTATCTAGTTTTAAAAAAAAAAAACCAATGAATATGTTAAGACCTTCATAGCTTGGCCTCCATCAACCTCATCATTTTAAAGCTTCACTGTATTTTTTATTAAAAAAAAATAGTATTAAAATTTATGGAAAAAGAATGATGCTCAAGACCCATTTATTATCTACAATCATACAAATTTGTTTTAAAAAATTACATTATTACATACCAAACTGGCCTAACAAGAAAGATATGCATATATTTTTTTGTAGCTTGATATAATGTTAACCGAAAAAAATAGAATATCAATCTCATAAAAATACCATTTAAGTTATATTAATTTTTCATACATAAAAGTTATATGCTTGGAAGGACAATTTGATTGTTGACAATTTGACTTTTATGTTTCAAATTATAGAAAGGTGTATAAATACCTCTCATATTTTTTTAGTGATCAGATTTACATTTTTTCAAATTTCCATTAACACCTAATCATGAATTAAATAACATCTATCTTAGTAGCAACACTTTAATATAATTTAAAAACTTTTGCATATATTTTAATTTATCGCATAAACAAATTGTTAATAAAATTAATTAATTATATGTTTATCCAATAAATATTCACGTAATTTTTTTTAAATGATTTATAAAATATTAAATAATAGTTATTATGTTAAACACAAATTAATTTAATTAAATTGTATCAGTCAAACCTCCAACCTGAAATTAATTATACTGAATATACCAGACTTTAGTTTATTTGATATAATAAGAAACTAGTTATTGGTAAAAAAAAATACTTTATTAAAAAATATATATACTTTACCATAATAAAATTTAGAAGATATAGATCAGGGAGGATATAATTACTTATCCTTCCTTCCAAAGCAATTTTAATCTACAAGTAATTAACAAATACACAATTTTAATTGTAAATTAAGAATACGAAAAATATAAATACTTATTTGTTTGAAACAAGAGGAAGTTTTACAAAAATAAATATATATATACTCTATCCGTTTTAATTATATCAAATATATATATATACTCTATCCGTTTAATTATATTAAACTGATATAAGAGAGAATATAACGTAATTACAAAAAAAAATTTAACAAATATGAATTCATTATATGTGAAACAAAATAACTTTGAAAAAAATAATTATACTTTACTCTAAATTAGAACACAGATCCAATGACATAAAGGAAATTTACAAAAATATTTATACTTTACCATAAATCAGAACACACAGATCTAATCACATAAAGGAACTTTACAAAAATACATAAATTTTAATACACAGTATTAAAAAGCACAGATATAATAACTTCAAATATATAATTAGTTTTTAAGTCAAATCGTAACATTCAGGGCCGTTGAATTAAACAACGGAGCTGGACAATAGCAAAGAAGATGCGAAAACTAACGCAGACTATTATTGCAATTATCGCGGAGTAAAAAATCACACCGAAATGTGAAGTTGTCGGAGTGGAAATAGAAAGAGTTTGACATGCGCCTGCAATTTATTGAAGAAATGGCTACCCTAAGGAACAGGGGCAATTTATTGAAGGCTACCCTAAGGAACAGGGGCAGACTATACAGAAATTAAATACAACATAATTAACTGTGGCCAATGTGGAGAGCAATGGACACCTATCTAGGGTAAAATTTTCAGGGGCCTCATCATCTCGTTGTCTTCGTGGTCCAAAATCTGCAAAATTTGAAATTTAACAGAAATAACATATTAGCTGCCATTGATATCACTTATATATATATATATATATATATATGCGTATTCAGTAATCGGAAAATATAATGCTGTACAACATTCAATATAGATGCAGTTTGAGGGAAAGAGGACACTTACATGGCAGTGATATACGTAACCTGGTTCAGCACTGGCATTAAAGGGATAAGGTTGATTAGACTCCAGCAGAGTGAAGGTAAGGAAAATGGTGGTCATATATCCAGGCTGCATCTTGAACACGTTCTTCCACGTTCTCTCATTAGCAGGAGTTGCGATGACTCTACCCTGAGCATGCTTCTCTATATTGCATGCCACAGCATTGTTCGTCTTGTTCATGCAGCTCTCAAATTCGGTCAAATTTACCAGCTTTATCTGAGTGAGGGTCTTAAACAAGCCGAGATGAATATGGAGAGGATGGTTGTCCGGAGTGAGATTGATGATATGCCATAACTCGTTGGTTCCTTGCCTCGGCGTCTCAGTAGCCGGTGCCAGAAATGGTAAAGCATTGAGGAACAAATGGGTCGGATCACCCGTGGCGCTGTCGTATTCATAGAATGTGATATAACGCGTTTGGGCGATCTCGTTCTTGTTGGGAAGAGGATATGAAACCAATCTCGTTGGGATCGGGGTGTCGGGTTCCTTAGTTTTCTCAATCACAAATTTCATGACTTTGCTGTTGAGATTATCGACGGCACTTCCGGAGGGGTATGGATAGGGAGCGCTGTTTGTGAGGATGGCCTCATCCGTGGATGACTTCGCGAAGTCGATGATGACGTCTGCGATCTCAGAGGGGGCCAGCAGCAATTTCTTAACGTTCACGGGCCTGGGTAAGTAGGAAGAGTCGGAACCTATCTGAGTCATATGAAGTCCGTTACTCAGCGCGAAACTGTAGAATCTGGCGTTGCCGGTATTCACAATTCTGAAGCGATATTTCCTTCTCTGTACCTTCAAGTAAGGCCACGCCTTGCCGTTTACTATTATTGCATCTCCAAAATACTCTGGCTGCAACACCACACCATAGTTAGATAATTCAGTCTGGAAAAATAAAAGCATGCAATGAATGATTTATGGATATAGTGCTGTACCTGCCACTGGGGATGAATGGTGGGGTTGTCGCCGGTGGAGTTCATGTAAATGGATCCATTTTTAAGGAAACTTTTATCGGACACGAGAAGACTACGGTCATATTCCGGCCCTGATGGAAGATTCAGAGGTGTCTCCACGGTCGGGTTTCGAATGATATAGGCGCCCACGAGGCCGGCCAACAGATTTTCTCTGGTGAGGCCGAGGGCGTGGTCATGGTACCACAGATTGCCGGGGTGCTGGACATTGACGTAGTGATATTGAGATTTGGTCCAGGCGGGTCCGGTGTCATTGATTCCCGCTGTAAACCACGCCAATGAGTTCCCATCGCTCTGCGGTTCATGGATTCCACCATGCAGGTGAACGACCGTTGGGACTCCGCCGTGTTTGGGCTGGGCAGTCACAACGGTGGGATCCCACGGAAGAATATGTCGAGAAGGCAGATAATTTTCCCACGTCACGAACGTTTCTACGCCTTGGATGGCTTCGATCGTTGGACCTGGCACACTCGCACTCTCCCTCGATGTTCCATACGCAAATACAGTACTTGAGGGGAAATCTCTGTGAAATTTCTGTTAACAGAACACATATAAGAGACGAGTCGTTGGCACGAATAAAAACATATATATACATACAAGTTAATTTCCATGGAATACAATGCGCGTTTTAATGTATTAGGGATATAGGTCCCGTACCCATTTTTTCTCAAACATCCCAATCCGAAGCTCGCCCGCCTTTAAATGTCCATCTTGGCCGACGATATACCCCTTTAGCATGGGCATCTGTGGCAGCTCGTCCACGAACATCTCAAAAGTCGAAGCTATCTCGTGCAATTCCTCCTCAGTCACATTCGCAGCGTTTGCTAGAGAGAAGTGGATCAGAATTAAAATGCAAACCAGTACACTAGAAACATGCTGCATATTCTTTGCCAGCGTCATCTTCAGACCTGCAATAACATATTCGGTCTCATTAAAACCCTGTAAAGTATTTTCCATTCCCTGCATCTCTACATAGAGAAAATACAAATTTTCATATAACATGGTTTCGCAGTATGAAATGCATACTTACTCTAAATTAATTCTGCCCGATCAGAACAGTAGTACCCGCGATGCAAAGACACTCGCTGTGATGGCCTGGATGATTGCAATACCTCGTCATTAAATACAATTCGTTAGTTACTTCAACCTGTTACGTAACCATGGGACTATTGGTTCGTAACTAGGACTCATTCACGCGCCACCTCACATTTATGATAAAATTCATTTAAAAAAAAGAAACCTACTTGCGTGACACGCTGTCATGGATTATTCAGAGCCAGCGCTCTTGTCACACACGCATCCAACGCATGCAACATTTTATTCCACTCCAGCCTATCGTGACGGCTAACAATAATCCGATTTCAAGTTCGTTCAGTGCTAAGTCAGAGTTGTCATTTCTTCTTTGGGGACAAGGATCCATTTCCACGTATACATTTTTTTTTTTTTTTTTTAATTAATTTCAATTTGCTATTTGACCCCAAAAAAAGAAAAAGAAGAATATATTTCCATCATTAAACCCATTTTATAACACTTCCTAACATTATAAAAATTAACAAGCGCTGCATGCAGCCAGTAGTCCTTGCCTATATAACCGAAAAATTAGCAAGTTGCTGATGCCAACGCTGTTGCAAGTGTGTGACAATTGTTGCCGTTGGCAAGCACTAATTGGAACGAATTGTCCAAAACGAAATTACTCGCCGATGCCAATTCCCCATTTCATTTCTTCTGTTACCAAACAGGGGCTTCTCCAGATTTCCAAGAGGCATGCAGATATGGAACATTTCATGCATCTCCAGATTTCAAAGAGGCATATAGATATGGAAAACATCAATCTTTTGCGTGTCTCCAAAACACATACTTTATTTGTTTCCGTTATATGATCGCCTACGCTATGGAGAATGAGCTGAATGTTGAAGGTATTCTGGTGCGCTCAGCCTAAGGTATTCTTGTGTGCTCAGGAAAATGAGCTGAATGTATTCTAGTGCGCTGCAAAACTCGAATAAGAAGTTGATAAGGTAACAACAGTATTCAAAATGTGAGTACAATCAGACTCTTTTATAACCATATGTGAGTAAACCTGGATCCAGTCTTAAAGCTGGTGGTTCATTCTTTTACATGGCTGAAACGAAGTTCTGAAGCATGCTGTGTATGCATATGTTCATTTAGGTTGAGCGCATCACATCAACCATTTCTTCAAACACTGTTACGTTTTATGCGAATTTATGCGAATTTCATTCAAAATATTTTCAAACATGTCAACCAAAAACCAAATTATCATACTCTAGTAACTTTGGATGAACGTTAACCACCCTTTATTGATCTCTCCCTCGATTACCCCAATTTTGGTGAGGACAAAATTGTGGTTTACAACTACATTAACGATTTTCTCTTCTAGGAGCTGGGGTTTTATTCCGAGTGCAGTAAACTGTTTCCATGAGCTGAAAATTTCAACAGAACTAGCATTCTCGTTGACCAGGCCTTTCAGAGAACATACTTTCCCTCTAAATACTGCTTGACAGTAGTTACAACAGCATAGATCCCATGCCTAAGAGTCACTGTGGAAATTGAAAAAAAGTTTCCTGAATTCCAGCAACTATTGCTCTTGTTTGGTATGTGTGCCCATAAACTAAACCAACTCCCATTGATTGTCATTGAACATCTAGAGATGTGATTGAACCCACCTGCCTAGGACACAAATAAAATAACTTATGACTAAAAGAATGGAATGGTCCCCAACCGATATCCTCTCTAAGCAGCATACTCATGACAACTCGTTGATTAAGCCGGTTGCAACAAGTTCACAACAGAGGGACACTGAGATAATAATTGTCTCGGCTACTACAATTTGGACAGTAAAAACTAGACAATCAAGTAGTTGCAGGTGTCTAAATAAAAAATATGCACTGTAACTAATACATGTTCTGATAATCATTACAACTTTTGTGTCCTATAATGGGCGCGCAAGTACTCGACAGATATGGAGTCTGGGCATTGAATGAATAAAACAAAATATTTTACACATCCTTCAAGTCAAAACATAACAAAAAGTAGGCATTCCAAAGCAAACTACAAAGTTGCAAACAAACCTCAGTTCACGACATCGAACCAGGTTAGTCCATTTAAGTACACTCACTATTGAAATTCACAAGGTACACTCTATCAATGGCAATGAGAAGCCGCTAACCATTTTATCAAACCAATTCCAGATTATTATTGTGAAGAATATTGAATTTTTTTGGGGTACATCATCAGTTGCAAGTTGCTTCTTGGACTGCTATCTTTCATCGCTTCAGATAGTTTTGACTTGTTAAAATTATCCACACTGTAAGTCCACCAATCTGGCACATCATCAGTTGCAAGTTTCCTCTTGGACTGCTATCTTTCATCACTTTTGATAGCTTTGACTTGTTAAAATTACCCACACTGTAGAGTCCACCCATCAATATGTTGTTTGTAACGTCATCAAGGCTCGATGCCTTCTTCTTAGCTTCTTAGCCTCCTCCATCTTGCCTTCCTTACATAAGCCATTGATAAGCACATTGTATGCAATTGCATCGGGGTTTATGTTTCTGTCGAACATTTCGTAGAAGAGCTTCTTAGCCTCCTCCAACTTGCCCACCCTACAGAAACCATCGATAAGCGCATTGTATGTGATGATGTTAGGGCATATGTTTTCGTCAGGCATTTCATAGAAGAGCTTCTTAGCTTTCCCCAACTTGCCCTTTTTACAGAAACCATCGATAAGCACATTGTATGCGATAGCATTTCAGTCAGGCATTTCATAGAAGAGCTTTGTAGCCTCTTCCAACTTGCCCCCCTTACGGAAACCATCTATAAGCACATTGAATGTGATAGTATCAGGGCATATATTTCTGTTGGGCATTTTATTAAAAATACTTCCTAGCTTCCTCCAACTTACCTCCCTTGTAGAAACCATCAATAAGCGCATTGTATGTGACAACATTTGGACTTGTGTTTCTGTTGGGCATCTCATATAATAGCTTCATAGCCTCCTCTAACTTGCCTACCTTACAAAAACCATTGATAAGTGCTTTGCATGTGACAACATTAGGGCACATGTTTCTCTGGCATTTCATAAAAAAGCTTCCTAGCCTCCTCCAACTTGCCTACCTTACAGAAACCATCAATTAAAGCAGTAAATGTAATAACATTGGGGTTATGCCCTTCTTTTAACATCAGATATAGTAGTTGATTGGCCTCTTGTAGCTTACCTTCTCTGCAAAGTCCATCCATGAGGGTAGTAAATGTAATAGTGTTGGGCTCATGACCCCGTTGCAGCATAACAACTATCAATACAAAAGCCTCGTGGGTTTTCCCTCTCTTGTAGAGCTCATCTATTAGGGTGTTACAGGTTAAAAGATTAGGAAGCTCCCGTTTGTTCACCATTTGATTGAACAGTTTGACAGCATCCTCCGTCCTGCCCGCCCTGCAAAGCCCTTTGATGAGGATACTGAATATTACGACATTTGGAATATAGTCATGTGCTTCCATTCCTTCAAACACTTTGAAAGCATAGTGCATTCTACCTGTTTCACAGTGACAGTTGATAACAATGCTTAGAGAAACGAGACTCGGAACAATGTCTGCTTCAACCATAAGTCATTAAATACGCAATGATGATTGATGTTGCTTCCATCGGGCTAGGTTACGTAACAAAAGATTACAGGTGGTGATGGTGGGATTAGAGTTAGCTGAAAGCAGATCCCTGAAGGTCTCCACTGCCTTTGTAAGCCTGTTGGTCTGACAGAGTGTTTTAATAGTAGGTCCCTCTCATCAGAGAACAAACATTTCTCTTTCATCACTCATTGCTGCCACTCCTGCCATTGCATTGCTGCCACTCCTGCCATTGTAGACTTCGGCTCTGAAGCCTATCCAACAACAGTCTCACCGGAAACCTTCGTCCGTAGATGGTAAAGACTAATTTCATATTGTGTTTGGTGGCAAGAAATTGAGAGGTGGTGGTAGCCAGCTACTTGAGAGGTGGCAGACGGTGGTACCCAGCTGCCTGAGAGGTGAGAGGTGGCAGCTATATAATAAACTTTGCATGCGCCTAAGTTTCATGTTTGTCACCACAATTTTCTAGACTTTGGATAAAATATAACTTGTCACCACATTTTTGCATTGGTATAAGCGAAGCCTGCAATAAGAGGTCCTTTCTTGCCTAGCCAAAAACCTTCGTTAAAATTTTGATAGACGAAAATTGTCATTCTAAAACATTGGTTAAACGATGATAACGCCAAAAAAACATGGTCAACGAATGAATTAATGCGCGGTCAACGATCTATCGATCGCTAATAGTCCCAGGCATGGACTAATAAGAAATCTCAAATTTTCATAAACAAGATGATTTAACTCGATCTTTCACGACATCCAATTGTCTGCATTTTGTCTCGCCAAAATATATCTTCAATTTTAACTTTAAAAAAAAAATTAACATACTTCTTATCATTAAAAAATATTTAGTATATATTATAAGTTTTTATAATATAATTTGAGTGGGCTTAATAGTTAGGAGCATTTGCTTTTCTTAAAAAACACAAATTCAAAATTAAGGGGTTAAAGTATATATATTAGTAAATTTAGCAATCAAATAATTGTACAGAGGTAAATCTCTTATTCCATAAACAAAAAATCTCATACACCAATTTGATATCTAACTTCACCATAACCTTAAAATTAAATAATAATAATTATAATCCATTCAACATATATAATAACAAACAAACAATTAACTTATTGAACTTGTATTATAACACCCCATAATATTATAACCCATTCAACATGTATAATAATAAACCATTAAACCTATTCAGCGTGTATTATAACATCCCATAATATTATAAAAATTAACAAGAAAATTTCATAATATTATAGAAATTAAGAAGATTTCAATTTATGATGGGTAGATGCACACAACTCGATCATGCAAATGTCAGCATTTTGTGTGGAGTAAGAATAAACGTTGGACTTTGGCGAGAGAAAGTGTGCGTTCCACCCTCAACATATAGAGCAAGGCCTTTTTTTAGTGCAAGCTTGTCTTCCACCCCAAACATATAGAGGAAGGCCCTTTTTAGTGCAGGTTCAACTATGTTTCTACAGTCCACGCGATCCTTCTCTAACACGTTATTATCGTCTTCCGTATTTTATTCAACCGACTAGAGTATTTTACTATCGTCTTGCGTATTTTTGAAGTTCCAAATTAGGTAAGGAGACCGGCGCCAAACTCTTGAAAATATATGAAGGTTCCAACTTAGGTAGGGAGACCGATGCCAAACTCTTGAAAATATATGAAGGTTCCAACTTAGGTAGGGAGACCGATGCCAAACTCTTGAAAACATATGAAGTCCAAGTTTTCCGAAAAACAATGGGCCTTCTCCGCATGCGAAAAACGTTTCGACCATATCATGTTATAATTTATATTTAGAAATATGAACCTTTGAGCTTTGTTTTTTTTATAGGTTAAAAACATAATTTAGACATCCTATATTTAATTATCAAATATGGTAATATGGCAATAAACCATCCAAAAAAAATTCATCTTGTTTCTATATATTTAAAATAAATATTAAATATTAAAATTTTATTTATATTAATTAAATAAATCTTAAACAAGCGTTTTTATTAGTCCTTGCTATCTGGAATGGCCAGAGACTATAGTAATCGATTTGATGAGTTAACATTAGTTTGCCCAAAATATTTAGTAAGTTTATAGGCGTCGATGTGCTATGTTGTCGGCAGACCATATTCTAATTTTTTTCATGGTCTTATTTGGTCTCTTCCCGAGGCGGAGGGGTGATAATCTTATGTTATTTTCGGCTTTGTGTTTTTCATATTTCGAAATTGTTTCAAACTGTAGACTAAGCATTAGTCTAGCAATATTAAATGTTAGCCCAGTTTGGAAATGCCAGGGAAGATAAAGTTTCCATGAGCCATTTCTTAATCGCTAAAGTTGCTATGTGTTTGTGCGGTGTGGCTGAAGTTGCCACATGTTAATGTGGTGTCGTCTATGGAACGGGAGCTATCTTCACATTATCTAGGGTACTTGCCTCCAGAGCCTTCCTTCTTAACCAGTAACCCAGGTTCCAGGGCAGAAGAGAGCTGTGAAGTAGAAGTAGCTCAATAGGGAGAGCTATGAAGCAACGAGAGCTATCTTTGCATTATTCAGAGTACTTGCCTGCAGAGCCTTCCTTCTTAACCAGTAACCCAAGTTGTCCCTGATGCGGCTAGTTGGGGCAGAAAACTGTCTCCCTCTCCATCTCTTCTTGCTTCTTATTAGCCTTAAGGGTATCGAGCCTTAGAAACTCCTGTTGTAGCTATTCATGATGGCAGTATCACTACTCGAGGGCGGGATTTCTGTGCAAAGGGCGTAGATCAGTCAGGTTTACGTCATTTCATGAAAATTCACGGCGACATCAAGGTAATCTCCACAGGCTTTGTTGGGTATATAATTGTTTCTTTTTAAATTTAGAAAATGTTCTGATTGCAATACAAAGTAAGGGTTACAAGTAGTGCTATTCATTACTAGTTACCTGGTGCCATTATTTAGATTGCGTGCAGATAGAGTCGGTTTCTTGAATTCCTGCTGCTGGACTTGCTCTTGCTACTTTTCCCTCAAAGTAAAAGGAAGACAGAGTCGGTTTCTTAATTCCTGCTCTTGGACTTGCTCTGTGTATATAGTACATGTATAGACTTCATGCAATTACTGTAACAAGAATTATATTTCATATTAAAATGCGTAAATATATTTCATATTAAAATCTGCATTTGAAGTGCAGCGATACAACAAAGTTCAAAAATCTGTACTGATTCTCTTTGACATTCATTTAAAAATGGAATGCATAGAAATATTAAATGATCATGAACTTTACGAATATAAATTTCTATAATTCTTAATTACATGAGTCTTCTATTAACTAAAAATACACTCGTTCTTTTTATTTGTGATTTTGGCCATTGGTCTTAGGCTTACAATCGACATGGTACCCCAGGATAGGAGCCAAATTCTTGACAAGAAAAGTTCTTTTATTTTATGTGGCTTTAGCGTTTTCTTTGGGATTATGCTTTGATGCATTGTTCACAGAAACATTTAACACATCAATCTTTGAATTCCTAAGAGAGAGATTGACTATATCATGCACGGTAATGGTTTTTTTTTTCACAAGAAAAAACACACCTTTTATTAATAAAACAAAAGATAGTTACAATTGCATGGTTCTGAGACCCAAATTTCTGGTTACAGAGCAGATTGAATAAAACAAAAGATAGTTACAATTGCATGATTCTAAGACCAAAGTTCTGGTTACAGAGCAGATTGAATGAATAGATCTATTAGAACTTGGTCATCACTAAATAACTGTGGCTAAATGGTATCCAAAATAAGATTACATAATAGATGTATATTTTATCTGCTATTGCTAAATAATTGTAAAAGATTAGCTGTTCATTTCCAAGACCTAAAACAGCAGGAAAAAATAAACAAAAAATAAACTTACTCCTGAGAGTAGACTAGCAGGAGAAAAACACCGCTCTTTAGAGGATGACCTGGCAGGGATATCCTCTTGAATTGCTCTGGTAGTGTGTTGATACAGTTAATTCTCCCCAATGACTATTGTTTCATATTAGATGAATCTCCATTCTCTGCCATGGTTTCTGAGGGTTGTTTTTATAATAGAATTTTTTTAGTCATCTGGGAGAAGAAAAGCTCCACTTCAATCCTCTGGTCTTGTAACATCTGCAAAACAAGATAAAGATCAGTGAACTAGAATCAGCGCATGACAGGTTGAAAGAACAAGACTACCTTCAAGCTTTTATAAGCAGCACTATGGAAGCCCAGCAAGATCTGAGAAGCCACACCAGCTGAAGAGCAAGGCCTCAAGTCTCAAAGATGAATTCCACACTTACATGGAAAGTAGATTGGCGAAGCTGGGTGTCTTAGATTAAACACTCAGTCAGCTTACCTCTGCTGGCCACGATTCCTGGGGGATTCTTGTTGTGCAGGCCTCTGAAGCTGTTGTTTCTGTCTGTCTTTGTTGATGGCGAGGCTATCTCTACCAGCCAGCTTGCAATTACCTTACCCAAGAGGAGTAGTGGCATAAACAAAAGTGGCGGATCCGCTCTTTTCTAGTTCTATTCCCAGTCCCTGATCGAATTCCAAGTCCAGATCTCGATTGAATTCGAATTCCAAGCGCAAGTCTTAAAAAATGCCATGATCAAATTCCAAGTGCAAATCATAAATATCCAGACGCAAAACTGTCAGGGCAGGCAAGCTAAAACAACCGTTGTTGCTACGGTTGCGATTTTGATAAGATGGTGTTTTTACCTTTTTTATTTTCTCTTACCACATGGTCGTATTCTTCAGAAACATGAAGACAGGTTTCATCTTCATGCTACATATTTCATTTTCGTTTTCTATGAGTGATCCGTAAATGGAATGTACTTGTTTAAGGGTGTAAGGTATCCATTTTCCATAATTTCAAATGTGAGTTATACACTCCAAGTGACCTCTAAAAAGGAGAAAACTTCTTATTTCTTATACAGAGATAGACTGTAGGGGCATTCACCAGACATGTCACCTCTAAAGAGAGGATGAGTTCCAGAGGCTACCTGGCCCTCTACAGGCTCTGCCTAAATAAATAACAAAGTAAACACTTAGAAGTCTTTGACATACACATTCTTGAAGTTTGATGTCTTGCGAAATAAGACAAATAACTTTCTGCAGCTGAATAGGTGATTATGTGTGTATGCAAGTTATGTATATTTGTTGTTTTACACTTTATATCAGTTTTGTTTAGCATGTCATCTTCAACAAATAAAGACATCAAAATGATAAAGCATTTCACCCCTTCTGGGCTACATCTGATGGACCAAGCCTCTCAAACTAGGCTTGTCCTCTTGTATTAAAAATGCTACAAAGGCTAATACAAGAATATGAGTGTCTCAAAAGACATATCCAACTCTAAATACAAAATCAGAAGATAGGAATTAACTAAACATGCTCTTTCCCAAGCACTAAACAGTGAAATTGTACCTTATACAATACTTTCACCAATTGGCGCATGTGGCCCTTTAGACTTGCATGGCTTATTTCGAGGTTAAGATGACCTCAATTGGTTCTGAAACCTCTGCCATTAGACTCAGAAGATCGAAAATAACAGACATAGGCTTTTGAATCACCAAAAATGGATGAACATAGCCCCCAAACAGCTCAAGCACTGAAATGGCCCTGGTGGCCCTGAAAGCTTCCTTGAAGCTAAACAGTGAGAAGAATGCCTCAATAGGGAAAAAGAGTTGTAGAAATGGATTCAGAATGTTGAAAATTTTTAGGAATGACCTTCGTTCCACATTTAATAGCTGCACAATTCCCAATGCAGCTCCCAAACTGATTTGGCCTCGGTGGCTCCTGGAACTTCCACGAAGCTAAAACACCTACAAATGACCTCAGATGGCTATGAAACCTATGCCAATGGCTTCAGAAGGTCAAAGAGACCCAAAATCAAAAAACAATTCGTCTTAAAAGGCCTTTCCTAGCCAAAGTTATGGCTCATTAAAGTTTCTCCAGTCTACCCCTAGAAAAACTCCAGTTAAAATTGGCTAACTACCAGATAACCCTGCTAAATATGGGGCGACCGCCAAATTTGGCGCCACCGCCAACAGATCCGCTAAATCTGCCATAGCCATTAGATAAACTGTCAGTTGTATTTATTGCATGTGACCATTTTCTGGCGGTGGTTAAGCTACATTGAATAGCGTGCTGGCGGTTATAGGGTTTAGGCCCTTGGATTCGGGCGGTGGTCATATTACATGGGGGCTAGCCCTTAAGGGCTGGCACCCTTCGAGCCCCGCTTTAACCACCTTTAACGTTCATATACACATCTGCTGGCACCCACAACAAGACCTATCCGCATGGCATGTTGGTAAGGCGTTGTAGTGTTAGTTAGGAGGTCACGGGTTCAAACCACGCGCTCAACCAAACTTTTAACATTTGCCCAAAAATTGTGCTGACGTCATGATGATGTCAACTGTGCTACGTGGCAGCTTTTGGGCCTGCCACGTGGCATCTTGCCATTCGCTGCCCAAAAGGAATATTCCTTGGAATATTCCAAGGTTGTGGAATATTCTATTTTTAATTTTTTTTTAAAAATTCAAAAATTAAGAGTCATTGGGCGATTTTGTTTTTGGCATAACTTCTGCATACAGAGACCATTTTTTGAACCGTTTTTGGTGCCAGAATCAAGAGGACGAGCTCTATCTGGTCGTTTAGGTTTGAACCAGTTCTGAGCACTTTCATTTTTGACCATTTTACAACACTTGGTCCTGAGCTCCTAATCACACCTCCCAAATGAGAGGGCTTTTGGTCCCCAAAAGCTTACTGAATCTTTGAACTGAACTGTACAACACTTGAGAATAGAAATATCCTCTTCAATTCAGCCAAAAGAGCATACTGATGCCAAAATGTCTTGCCTTGCCAATTGTCGTCATGGCGACTTTTTGCTGCATATGCCAAGTACTCGTCAAATCCCGACCAAGTTCTTTCACCAGACAAATCTAAAATTGCAGGAACCAACAATGATACTTACTGATATATGAGCTGAAATATTCCTCTGAACATGTGGGCTTGCCAACTGTCACGATGCCCATCCATGGCACCTCCGCTCCAGAAGAAGAGTTGCCTCCCAAATGAGAAGGCTTTTACCGGCTGTAGCATGCTGAAGGTACTGCCAATGCTCATCCCAAACTCTTGGGGTACTTGCTGTAAAAGCTTCTCAAAGGAAGTAGAGACCCATGCTGAAATTTGAGCTCTCTTTGCTTGCATGCTTTTCCAGCTCATGGGATTGTGCACTGCTTTGCACCAATTTCCTTCCCTGCACCAAATGACACCAAAGGTATATTGTGCAACAAGACAATCATCAACAACAATTTGTCCTGAAATATGTTGAACAATGGACTCAACCATCAACATAACAAGTGTGTACACAACTGACACAAGTCGACAAAACATGTGCACCACAATTGACACAAGTCGACAACATAAGTGGCACAATTGACAATGTAAAAGTGTGCTCACAAGAGACACTAGCCGAATGTCAACAAGATACATTTACAAACACATGTATGTATCAAAACAATGAACTATATACAATTCGATAAACACACCTACAACATCTATGTATAGGTGCAACTTCAACTCTTCTTTTACAAAGACCAACAGGTACCTCAACCCAATAAAAAAACATATGGGTGACAAGAGTTGAAATGAAAAACATTGCTGCAAAACTAGTGAGTATCATACTCATCTTTTACCATCCTGCAGCTTGCATTCCCTTAACAAAGAAATGCATTCAATCAAAAGACATGCAACTTTAATTGGATAAGAATTCTAACCATTTCTTACCAATCCATTTCAAAGGTGCTTCTTTAACTGTACATCGATATCAACATGTGTATCATCCTGACACATATCAATGATGGAAACTTCCTTCCCATTCTTGCCATACTCTTTTTCCAATTTCTTCAACTTTCGTGGAAGCATTGTTGGATTCAGAGTCCAACACCTTTTAGCAGTATGTCCATGCTTATGGCAAAAAGTGCAACACATGTTCATATTCTTGACAGCATGATTTACATTGTTCAATGGAACTTTGGCTTCTTGCCTCCTTTCCTTCAAAAGTTTCCTGTAAGTTGCCATTCTTTTCCAACATCTAGAAACACTATGGTTAACCAAACCACAAAAAGAACATGCAATTCTTTTCCAATGCTTATGTGGAAATTTACCATGCTTTACATGATCAAAGGAAGTATGATTGAAATCAGATTTATACCTTTCTCTTTCACCTTCATTACCTTCATGAGGAGGTGAATCAAATGAAGAAGTAGCTCCTTTTGGAACACTATCAATCCCTTCAATGGTTTTAGATCTTTCACAATTCTCTTGTTCAAGTGCATTCTTATGCACGCCTTCTTCTTGCAAGGTATGTTTCAAACTATTGCATTCCCCAAGAATACAATCTTTACCAACTTTAGGTAGGGAACTTGAAATGAAACTCCTTCCAGGAACTGTTTCAATTGCCTTCATGGCTGCTTTGGAACTTTCTCCATAAGATTGTCCATAGCCAAGACCCAAATTCTTAGGCCTTACCTCAACCATTATTGGCTCAATTAGACCCTGTGCATGTTTGCCCAATCCTTTTCCTTCATATCCCATTTTGGACATCAACTTGGACCCTATGCCTCTCATATGTTTCTCAAAAGAACAAACATAAAAATTCTTATAAGAATTTGAAGACAAACTAGAATTGTTTACCTCTTCTTCTAGCTGATACTTGGCTAAGGCTTCTTTGGCAACAAGGAGCTGTGTCTCCAAATCATGCATCCTTTCCAGATTCATATTTGCAATATGAAGTCGGCCTTCCATTTCCTGCAATTGGTAAGAAAGCAACTACTTCTCTTCCTTCATGGAATTCAACTGCTCTTGAAGTTTAGAGCTCTACCTTTCATCCTCATACATTTCTCTCACCATATTCATCATGATGAAAAATTCTTGCATCAAGCCTTCATCAAAGAATCTTGTGAAGGAGGATGATTTTGAGAACTCACTTATGGAAGTTGTCATTATAAAGATGAACAAAAGAGCTTCAGTAACTCAAACAACAAGTAGTTTGTAGAATAATAAAGCAGTCAATCTTCAACACTGCTTAAGACACCTTTCAAGTTACACAATCAAGCTAGTGATGTCAGTCAAGCAAACCTAGTGCTCTGATACCATCTTGATCCGTAAATGGAATGTACTTGTTTAAGGGTGCAAGGTATCCATTTTCCATAATTTCAAATGTGAGTTATACACTCCAAGTGACCTCTAAAAAGGTGGAAACTTCTTATTTCTTATACAGAGATAGACTGTAGGGGCATTCACCAGACATGTCACCTCTAAAGAGAGGATGAGTTCCAGAGGCTACCTGGCCCTCTACAGGCTCTGCCTAAAGAAATAACAAAGTAAACACTTAGAAGTCTTTGACATACGCATTCTTGAAGTTTGATGTCTTGCGGAATAAGACAAATAACTTTCTGCAGCTGAATAGGTGATTATGTGTGTATGCAAGTTATGTATATTTGTTGTTTTACACTTTATATCAGTTTTGTTTAGCATGTCATCTTTAGCAAATAAAGACATCAAAATGATAAAGCAGTTCACCCCTTCTGGGCTACATCTGCTGGACCAAGCCTCTCAAACTAGGCTTGTCCTCTTGTATTAAAAATGCTACAAAGGCTAATACAAGAATATGAGTGTCTCAAAAGACATATCTGACTGTAAATATAGAATCAGAATATAGGAATTAGCTAAACATGCTCTTTCCCAAGCACTAAACAGTGAAATTGTACCTTATAGAGTACTTTCCCCAATTGGCCCATGTGGCCCTTTAGACTTGCATGGAGAATTTCGAGGTGAAGATGACCTCAATTGGTTCTGAAACCTCTGCCATTAGACTCAAAAGGTCGAAAATAGCAGACATAAGCTTTTGAATCACCAAAAATAGATGAACATAGCCCCCAAACAGCTCAAGCACTGAAATGGCCCTAGTGGCCCTGAAAGCTTCCCTGAAGCTAAACAGTGAGAAGAATGCCTCAATAGGAAAAACGAGCTGTAGAAATGGATTCAGAATGCTGAAAACCTTCAGGAATGACCTTCGTTCCATATTCAATGGCTGCACAATTCCCAATGCAACTCCCAAACTGATTTGGCCTTGGTGGCTCCTGGAACTTCCATGAAGCTAAAACACCTGCAAACAACCTCAGATGGCTATGAAACCTGTGCCAATGGCTTCAGAAGGTAGAAAAGACCCAAAAAAAAAAAAAAAAATCATCTCAAAAGGCCTTTCCTAGCCAAAGTTATGGCTCATTAAAGTTTTTCCAGTCTGCCCCTAGAAAAACTCCAGTTAAAACTAGCTAACTGCCAAATAACCCCGCTAAATATGGGGCGGCCGCCAAATTTGGCGCCACTGCCAACAGATCCGCTAAATCTGTCATAACCGTTAGATAAACTGTCAGTTGCATTTATTGCATGTGGCCATTTTCCGGCGGTGGTTAAGCTGCATTAAATAGCCTGCTGGCGATTATAGGGTTTAGGCCCTTGGATTCGGGCGGTGGTCATATTACATGGGGGCTGGCCCTTAAGGGCTGGCACCCTTCGAGCCCCGCTTTAACCACCTTTAACGTTCATATACAAATCTGTTGGCACCCACAACAAGACCTATCCGCATGGCATGTTGGTAAGGCATTGTAGTGTTAGTTAGGAGGTCACGAGTTCAAACCACACGCTTGACCAAACTTTTAACATTTGCCCAAAAACTGTGCTGACGTCATGATGATGTCACTTCGGCTACGTGGCGGCTTTCGAGCCTGCCACGTGGCATCTTGCCATTCGCTGCCCAAAAGGAATATTCCCTGGAATATTCCAAGGAATATTCTGTGGAATATTCTTTTTTAAATTTTTTTGAAAAAATTCAAAAATTAAGAGTCATTGGGCGATTTTTTTTTTGGCATAACTTCTACATACGGAGACCATTTTTCGAACCATTTACGGTGCCAGAATCAAGAGGACGAGTTCTATCTGGTCGTTCAATTTCGAACTAGTTCTTAGCGCTTTCATTTTTGACCATTTTACGACACTTGGTCCTGAGATCCTGATCAATGAGCATGCGGCGTTTCATTTTCAGTACCTTTCGTGTGATCTTGCTAGGCCGTCGGTTCCGAGCTAAGCGGGTTGTTTAAACGTGTGATGGCGCTACCACTTGCATATTTGTAATTACTAAGAGCTACATGTCTGGAAAATTTGGTAAGGGCACATATCTCAACATCGAAATGAGCATTGGTTTCTATTGGGCTGTCTGATTACCTAATATCCTGTGTCCTCTTCACCCCTTTTGCGAGGGGAGTATGGAAAATGAAATGAAACAAGAATGATCCCATATTGTTTTTTTTTTAAATCTAGGACAATCGGTAACTGGTGAGAGTTATCCTGAACAGACCTAGGATCAAATCTAACTGGCTACCACTATAAACCTAGGCTATGTGCAACCGCCTGCAAGCTGCACAATAGCAAGAAACTTATGCCTCAACAAGAGCCGAGACATTCGCTATGGGGTCGCCTACTCTTCTAGCCAAGACACAATAGGTCATATATATACTCAATGAGATTTGAACCCTCATCTCGCGGGTTACACCCCGGAAACTTACCGTTGAACCTCATATCACTGTATAAGAATGATCCCATATTGTTGCTAAAACAGGCACTGTTATAGTGATGGCCATGACTTACATTTTAAGGGCAAACTTCTGAGGTATTCACAATTTACACACAATATATGCATGTCCAGAGCTGATTTCGAAAGCTAAGTATAGGACACGTACACATAATTTCAGAATAACCCATACATTTGGTCAACTCGATTTTACATGCAGTGCATTTCTGGAATGAAGTATGAAAATTTCTTTGCCAAGAAAAGACAGTTGTGTACATTTAATAATAAGTTTTTCTCACCTTCCATGCATTCTAGGAATAAAGAAATATTTGTATTCTTTAATAACGACGAGATGTATCTGCGATTGAATTCAGAAGAGTATATTTTTTTAATGTTATATAGGTTTCAATCTTGTCCCAATTTTTTCCTGGGATGTAAGTAGAATTTTTGGATTAGTGTAACGAATTTAGGACGTGGTGGATACTGTTTACCTTTACTTTAATAAACGGAATATAAGCATGGAATGGAAGCCCAAAATATATATATTATAGCAATAAAATCTATATTTATCATGGACCTCACAACTACCTCTTTAGTTGTATAAGCACAACATACTTGGATGCTCTTCGCTTCCATAAAGAAGATCCAAAAAAGCACAATATCTTTACCCAAAAATAACATCGTTGTAGCACAATATCATTATAATATGACAAGTTATCTTTATTATTATACATAGCAAAGAATTTCCGAGTCAAAGAAAGCTACTTTGACTGGCCAACTACTTGTAAACTTTGTCCAGGTGCCTGAGCAAGGTTTAGTTGCTGCTGTGGAGGACTTTGCAAAGGTGGATTTACAAGTGAAGCACCACATTGCTGAAGTGCCAACGTTGGAGGTGTAGGTGACAATCACTGCTGTTGAGATGCTGTTTGTTGATGAAGCACATGCTGTGACAAAACAGGTTGTTGTTGATGCTCCTGTGAGAGAACATGTGGCTGAGATGAAATAGCATGCTGCATATGAGAAAGAGGATGTGGCTGTGCTTAGCTAGGAGAACACTAAGAACTACGCACAGTCGTCATAAATGCCCATTTTGAACTTTGTTTTGGAGTTGTGATATATGGTTCTCTTTTGGAACTTTGTAGTGTTTAAAATACCAAATTTATCTGATAAGTTTTGCTTTCATCCACAGGCAAATAAAATATTACGATTACTTGCTTCTGAAATTTGAAGTAATAGAATAACACAGGTAAAAATATTTTTATTTGGTTGCGTTTAGAGTAGTTGTCTAATCACATGTCTTTAAATCTAACAACCATACAGTCCTCAACTACCAGGTCGCTACACTTAAGGTAGGGACTAGCTGTCGTGCAACCCGTCTTATTTATATGTTAAATTATACAAAACTATAAATATAAGCTCATCCTCAATACCACATAAAAATTCGAGAAGCGTAATTACATCCTTGTCATTAGGATTGCTCATTGATTTCATTGCATTTAAAAATAAAGGTTATATAGCAGCGCAATATATGCCACACAAGTTTAGAAAAATGACATTACTTAATTATTTGTTTAAATCAAGTGATTATAAAAGTATTCAATTTACATAACTTATAAAAGTATTTAATTTAATTTTATGTATGGATTTATATAAATTTAATCTTTATAACCATAATGATTTTTGTGAATTTGATTTACAAAGAATTGAATGAACTTGAACCATGAGTGATATAAGAACTACTCATAAGATTATTATGATAACCTATTGAAACATGCAATCTAAATCTTTACACCTAAATTAATGTATGACAAGTATGTTGTACCATTCAAAGATTTAGTTGTTGCATATTTTTTCTTACATTCCACTTATATTTCTTGGAAATAAAAAATTAAAAAATCAATTATGTGAATTAAGAGCTTCATTATCAACTATGCTACTATGTTACCTATGCTTCCATGATATGTAGTTTCTATTACATTACATGTAGAGAATTTTGACTTAGCTCCATCAAATGATAAAATAGTTTGTATTTATTTAATTAATTAAACAAAAGATTGATTAAAAATAAGAACATGTTTTTACAAATAATTGTTTTCCTTTTTAATAAATCATTACCTACATTTTGTAGATTCTTGAAAGTATATGGGAATAATAAAATTAAAATGATGGTGAACCTGGGTGATTTTAGATAATGGTTACACACTTGGAGACCACTAATCTTAGCTAAACATCTAGGAAATAGTTCAAACAATAACCTATAAATAATTTCCCATAAAACCTTTGTAGAGTCTATATACTACTCTAAGAAATTAAAATTTCATTTTATAGGCATATATATATATATATATATATATATATATATATATATATCAGCTGTTTTTTAAACATTTTACTAGTGTTTCCTTAAATAGAAAATAAGATGTATAATTCTTTTTATATTTAATATCTCTCAAATTATAAATCCTTTTTCAAGGTCGGCAAAGTTCACACTATTAAAAAAAAATATTCTATAAAAAAATATAATACCTTTAAATTGAATCTAAATGTGTTAGGTAAATTATAGCAAAGAAAATGCAAAAACTAACGATCGCAATTATCGCAGAATAAAAAATCAAAGTTTCACCGAAATGTGAAGTTTTTGAAGTGGAAATAGAAAGAGTTTGACATGTGCCTGCAATTTATTGAAGAAATGGCTACCCTAAGGAACAGGGGCAGACTATGCAGAAATTAAATACAACATAATTAACTGTGGCCAATGTGGAGAGCAATGGACACCTATCTAGGGATGCCATTATCAGGGTAAAATTTTCAGGGGCCTCATCATCTCGTTGTCTTCGTGGTCCAAAATCTGCAATTTTGAAATTAAAAGAATTAACATATTAGCCATTGATATCAGTTTTATATATATATAGATATGCGTATTCAGGAATCAGAATTATAATGTTGTACAACATTCAATGTAGATGCAATTTGAGGGAAAGAGGACACTTACATGGCAGTGATATACGTAACCTGGTTCAGCACTGGCATTAAAGGGATAAGGTTGATTAGACTCCAGTAGAGTGAAGGTAAGGAAAATGGTGGTCATATATCCAGGCCGCATCTTGAACACGTTCTTCCACGTTCTCTCATTAGCAGGAGTTGCGATGTGTAAGATTTTTGAGATACACAGATCTAGATCTGCAAAACAATAAACAAGCTTGCAAGAGAAGGAAGGAAGCGAGCAAGAATTGAGCAGTTCCGGAGAAATAGATAAACATAGGATGCCGAAGGCCTCGTCCATGCGATTGAAATATCTTGTTTTCTCCATTGTTGATGTTGGTTCAACTTCCGTTTCCATGTTTATTCGAAATAAGCCTCTACTTCTGAGATGAAGTTGAATCTTTGGCTTCCATTCGAAATAATTATATGGAGTGAGAATTGCCGATTATGGAAACTCCAATTTAGACTCCATTCTTTGTTGTTGCTTCAATCTTCTGAACCTGCAAATAAAATTGCTTGTGCACTAATTACAAATCCCAATGCTATGATACCATGTAAGATTTTTGAGATACAAAGATCTAGATCTGCAATACAATAAACAAGCTTGCAAGAGAAGGAAGGAAGCGAGCAAGAATTGAGAAAAGAATAAAAAATTGATTCTACAATATTAGTTTTAGAATAAATACATAAAATCAACTAAGTTAAGCTTAGTTGTACATGCAATAACTAAAGCTAAGTGTGCTTTATCTTATGTTAATGTGTACATATGCCACATCCAAGCAATAAGTTAACTGGAGCTAATCTAGGTGCATGTACACCAACACAGCTAGTCTAAGTGCATGTAGACCAACACGATGACTCTACCCTGAGCATGCTTCTCTATATTGCATGCCACAACATTGTTCGTCTTGTTCATGCAGTTGTCAAATTCGGTCAAATTTACCAGCTTTATCTAACTGAGGGTCTTAAACAAGCCGAGATGAATATGGAGAGGATGGTTGTCTGGAGTGAGATTGATGATATGCCATAACTCGTTGGTTCCTTGCCTTGGCGTCTCAGTAGCCGGTGCCAGAAATGGTAAAGCATTGAGGAACAAATGGGTCGGATCACCCGTGGCACTGTCGTATTAATACAATGTGATGTAACGCGTTTGGGCCATCTCGTTCTCGTTGGGAAGAGGATATGAAGCCAATCTCGTTGGGATCGGGGTGTCGGGTTCCTTAGTTTTCTCAATCACAAATTTCATAGCTTTGCTGTTGAGATTATCGACGACACTTCCGGAGGGGTATGGATAGGGAGCGCTGTTTGTGAGGATGGCCTCATCCGTGGATGACTTCGCGAAGTCGATGATGACGTCTGCGATCTTAGAGGGGGCCAGCAGAAATTTCTTAACGTTCACGGGCCTGGGTAAGTAGGAAGAGTCGGAGCCTATCTGAGTCATATGAAGTCCGTTACTCAGCGCGAAACTGTAGAATCTGGCGTTTCCGGTATTCACAATTCTGAAGCGATATTTCCTTCTCTGTACCTTCAAGTAAGGCCACGCCTTGCCATTCACTATTATTGCATCTCCAAAATACTCTGGCTGCAATGCCACAACATAGTTAGACAATTCAGTCTGGAAAAATAAAAGCATGCAATGAATGATTTATGGATATAGTGTTGTACCTGCCACTGGGGATGAATGGTGGGGTTGTCGCCGGTGGAGTTCATGTAAATGGATCCATTCTTAAGGAAACTTTTATCGAACACGAGAAGACTACGGTCATATTCCGGCCCTGATGGAAGATTCAGAGGTGTCTCCACGACCGGGTTTCGAATGATATAGGTGTTGAGCTCCATTAATTTTTACCAACTGTTACCTACAGTTATGGAACTAAACTGCAGTCTTTCCTTAATTTTTGGAAACCAACTGCAGTAATTTCCTTAAATTAAGGAAATCAACTGCAGTTAATTAATTTT